>PVKB01005268.1:0-103822 GCA_004027205.1 Ctenodactylus gundi
AAGCAAAGTGGAGGAGAGAAGAGAGGAGGGGAAAGGAGGAGGAGGAGGAGGCAGTGCAGGTGGTAGCAGCAGCTGGCACACACAGCACACAAGCAGGTGACAGAGAAGACCCAGCAGAGAGCAGCCATGAAGGAGCGCGTCTGCGGTGCCCAAGTCCTAGGCCAGCAGCTTGGCGCCTGAGAGCCATGGGCCCTGGGGTGCAGATCCAGCTCTGGATCAGACACCAATTCCCTGCTGATTTTAAGCAAGTGATTTCTCTGGGTTCTGGGGATCTTGTTTGTACAGGGACAGAGTCAAGTGGTTTCTATAGCTCCCGAGAATCTGTGAAAGGAGCACCTGCCAGTGATTGGTGACACAAGCCACCCATAGCAGGTCCTTGTGAAGCCCAGCCTTGAACACCTCCATCTGCAGTGCTTGGGCTCCCAGGGCCCCTGGTTGGCTAGCTGTTATCCTATGCATCACCCTCCTGGGGCTGAGTGGAAGGAGGGGCAGTGGACACCCCTGACAGCCACCGATCCTTCCATCATCAGCACCAGGCCTCCCAAGTCCTCAGAGCCAAGCACCTCCTGTTCTCCACTGGCACCAGCACTCTGCCTGCCCCTGCTTCTTCTAGGATGTGGGTCAGGACTTCTCCAGGAAGACCCCCTGACCACAGAGTCCTCGAGCCGGGGCTGTGGATGTGGAGGCGCCCTCAGTCCCAGCCACTCTCTCCCTGACCCCAGGCAGTTGTCACCATTCTTTCCTGTATCTGATCCCCACAGGCAGGGCTTCAGGCTGGAAGAGAATAGCACCGTCACCTGCTGCCTTCCTGTCACATCGTGAACACGTGCTGAGCATGTATCATGGCCAGGCACCATGCTAACCGTTTTACTTGCCTTAATCTCCTCAAGAACTTGTGTGAGGCAGATTACTATGAATGTCTAGAAGTCTGGATATTGACTCATGTGCCCATGGTCAGAAAATGAGGAACTGAGATTCAAATTCAGGTCAGATCCTAACAATGCTGCCGTATCCCTCAATATCACTTCTTGACGAATGCATAAATGGGCAGATGGGTGGATGGATGGACAGATGGATAGATGTATAGGTGGGTGGATGGATGGATGGATATCTAAGAGTATGAGTGGCCCTCACATCAAGAATATGGCCAAGATCTGGCACTGGCCCCAATCTAACCCAAGGTCCCAATGCCTGGGGAGTCCCACCCACCTGCATCCCCCTGCCACCAGCTGCACCCTGCAGCACCCGGAGCTCACATTGGCTTGGTGAAGAGTCCTGTCACCCTCTTGCAGCTCTTGTTGTCTCCCCCACACACGCCACATTTGTCGAACTTCTTCTTGGATCCCAGGTTCCCATCGCAGCCAGCCTTGATGCACTTGCCCTGGACGCAGACCGAGGTGGAGTCGGGGGTGCACAGCGTACCATCCACTACCTGCGGCACCCAGGAAGGGCAGGAGAGAGGAGGCAAGGGGGAAAGCTCAGCAGGACGCTCCCTGGAGACCTGGCGCCTGCTCAGGTTTCCTGTGCCCCGCTCACTCACCTTGGGGGCCAGCACATAGAAGTAGCCAGTGCCGTTGGCTCGGCAGATGAGCTTGCACTTGTCCCGGGGCGACACACCTGAGTATTTGGGCACCCACGCCACTGCCAACGTGAGCCGGTTGGTGCTGTGGTTGTAGCCATTAAAAGCCTCACATTGCTCCTCCCGGAAGCTCTTACCAGAGGCTGTGGTGAAAGCAAGAACACACAGGAAGCTAAAACATGGTGCAGACAAGAGCACCCCTCGCCCGGTACCCGGCCTCCAAGATGCTACACAGCTCTTCCTACTCCCCTGCTCACAGAGAAGCCATAGCCTACCAACTCAAAGGGCTAAGTCAGACTGGGACACAAAGGTACACGACCCAGGTAAAAATGTGTCCCCAAGCAAGGTGCCACCCTCTCCAGTAGTCTGCCATTCTCCCTCAGACCCAGATATGCCAAACATATTTTGGATACTAGAATCCTTCAGCAGTCGACTGAAATTATTCTCACCATCGTCTCATTAAATGCGTAAACTGAATTGCAGTCTTACAAAAACTACCAGTTAAACTGACATGCAAGGATCGATCTATTTTGAAACATACTTGTGATGTATGTGCCTTTTTGATAATGCATTAAACAATAAGATTCAGTAATGACTCTAAGAACAAGTGTCATTTTAGAGTGAGCACAAATGGCGTCTAAGTCTTCTTCAACCACTTCGACGTCATATGAAAAGATCTATGATTTCTATCGGTGACAGAGTCACAGATATTTGTTACAGTTTGTTGCCTAAGTGAAGGAAATTAAATTTTAGAAGGAAAAATTAGATTTTTCTTTTAAATGCCAAATATCTAATTAAATAAAATACTGGGTTTTTTAAAGAAAAATTAGCAAAATAAGAGATGAAATTTCTGTTCCCCACCGAGTTCATGAACCCTAAGAATATGAGCTTGGCAGAACTTAGTTACAAAGGCTTCTAGTGTCTCATGTCCTTCAGCTACCAGGTTCCTACTCTAATTATTCGGAAGAAAACACCTTTCACAGAAGGTGGTGGGCCGAGGAAGGAGCCCAGAAGAAGCTGCACCTCTCCTGGAGTGGGGACCCTGACTGTAATCCCTCTGTGCCTACGGCCCCCTTGAGGAGGACCCGGTGACCTTCAGGGTCTCCTCCCCCAGGGCCCTGCTGCCTCACCTGAGCTGGGACAGGGCTGCAGGTTGCAGGAGCGGTACTTCACCCTCACTCCCTCACAGTACTTGCCGCCGTTGGCAGGAGTGGGGCTGCTGCACTGCCTCCGGGCCAGCTGCACACCCCCTCCACAGGTGCGAGAGCAGGGGCCATAGGGCTCCCACTTGGCCCAGGAGCCGTCCACCTGTGAGGGAGAGCCGGTTAGCACCGTTCCCAGGCCCTTGGCCTACAGAGAAGCTTCTGTGCTGCCTCTGAGTTCCACCCTACTCTGCTGGAACAAAAGTCCACCTGATGTCATGAGAAGAAATTGATAAGCAGATGATCCCTATGCACAGGAACCCACACGACACCTCAACTGATGAATTAGCTAACACCAGCTGCTCCCAGCTAGAAAGGGGATCCCTCAGGAGGAGTGGCTCCTTAAGCCTCAGAGCAAGGCGGACAGAGTCACAAGAGTGGGCTTGACCTGGTGGCAAAACCGCCTTCGGTTTCACATGCTTCGCCTGCAAAGCTGGCACCAGTAATACTCAGGTCTGAGGTCAGATGGGAAGTTCAGATGCGGTGACGGGCAGGAGAATCCCTAGTACTGGGCCTGCCCCTCTGCCGGAGCACAGTTTTCCCTCAGGTACTGGGTGCGAGTGCTGCAATTGCACTTGTAAGCAGTGCTACTATTTGTGCAAAGAAGACATAGAGAAACCGGGCCGGGGGGGGGGGGGGGGGGGATTGTAAGGTGGGAAAGGACCGGGCCACACTGCGCCAAGCTAGAAAATGACTGTCGAAGTAGAACAAGTGAGGGAGCCATGGGCAGCCAGGAGGAAGCAGGACCCACAGGACAGCAGGGCCAACTCAGGCTAAGCCAGGCTACCTTCCCAGACAGCCTGGGGTGGGGTGTCAAACACCCAGTGAAGACAAGTTGTCAACCCCCAAGCTCAGCAGCACAGGTGGAGCTGGCAAGGGCCTGATTTGGAAGAAGAGTGTAAGGCCGCCCTGATGGAAATAAGCTTCTGGGAAAAACCGGAAGCTGGAGACTGCAAAGTATGTGGTTATACAGGGGGGTTTTTTTGTTTTCTTTTTTCTATTTTCTTTTTTTTCTTTTTTTTTCTTTTTTTTTTTTGAGACACAGTCTCACTCTGAAGTCTATGCTGGTCCTAAACTTACTATGGAGCCAAGGCTGGCCTCAAACTCACAGCAATCCTCCTACCTCAGCCTTCCAAGAGCTAGGATGAGAGGCGTGCACCCCTACACCTGGTTTATTTGCTGCTGGGAAATGGAATGAGGGCCCTGTGCTTGCTGGGCAAGCGCTCTAACCACTGAGATACAGCTCCAGCCTATACAGCTCTTTCAAGGAACTTTGCTGTGAAAGAGGCCAGAGAGACAACAGTGATACTTGAAGAGGCTGTAGGATCATAAGATGGAAGAAGCCATGGGGGAATGATTCAAAAGAAGGGGAGAGACCCTACAGGAGAGAGAACTCACAAGTGATGCTCTTGAACAGGCAAGGAGGGGTGTGGCACTGAGCATGAGGCGTGGCCGTGGACCCCAGCAGACAGCCACCCACTAGAATGACCTGAAGCCGGCCATGCCTAGATGGAGGGCTGGAGCTGGCAAGACTCTCTTCTGATAACTCTACTATTTCTTTTTTTCTTAGTGAAACAGGAAAAGAAAATATCACTGGTTGCTACAGTTTAGGTAGTTTATCCCAAGAGCTCGTGTATTAGAAGCCTGGCCCAAAAATAATGAATGGTGGGACAGAGGACAGTGAGTAGGTCACTGAGGGCATCACCTTCGGGACTAAGTTCTCCAGCTCCCTCTCTCTGGTGGTACTGCGGATGAGGCCCAGCGCTCTCATACTCAGCTCCATCCCCAGCCATTTTTTTATTCTTGATTTTAAGACAGAGCCTCATCAAGTTGCTACGTTGCCCAAATTAGCCTTGTACTTGTCATCCTCCTGCCTCAGCCTTCGAGAACGCTGGAATTACAGGACTGTGCCACTGGGCCTAGCTGGACCTACGTAGTTCTTGTGGGACCCTGGTTAGTTCCTTGAGAGTGAGATGCTACAAAAAAGCAAATCTAACCCCTCCCACCCTGGCTTTCTGTCTCACCATGTGACCTCTCCCTCTTGCATGCACTTCCATCATAATGTCACCTGTCATGAAAGGACACAGCCAGGGGAGGCCTCAACCTGCATCCACACACTACTGAGACCATCTGCCTTCAAAACGGAGAACTAAATAAAACTCTTTTCTTTGTAAGTTACCTAACCTCGTGTATTTCATTACAGTAATGGAAAGTGAACTAACACAGAGATGAAAGTGAAAATGAGGACAGAGGAAGTGATAATGGGAGAAAATAGAAGCAAACTAAGAGATCTAAGAGGTTGGCGGAACTGTGAACCAGGAAAATGACATGTGCAACTCCGGCCAGCACTGTGGGCCAGTGTCCAGGTTGTCGATTTAAGTGGAACTTTGTGAGCACAGTTGTGCTTTTCCCCAGCCACGTTCACCTAGGCAGGCGCACCTGAGCGGGAGTGAGCTGCATTCAACCCAGGTGGTGACTAAGAGGGTATGACAGACATGACGAGGGTCCCAAGCGCATGGAAAAAGTGATTTCAATAAAAGACCAGGAATTCTCAAGCAGGAGAGGTGCAAGCGCCCGAAGGAAACAGTCAGAGAGATGGCTGCATCAGTGCAGGGCGGCCCAGGGGCACCCGAGAACTACTGAGACCCAAAAACCAGCGGGAGGAAACAACAGCACAGGGCGTGGGGTTCCGCATCTGAGGTCTCTGGGAGCCACAGGGATTTACGAGATCAGGCCTCGTGTTTTGACCTTGGCTGACGAGACACTGCCCCCCCCCCCCCGCTCCCCCGCCCCTCGCCGCAAAAGGGCAGGTTGCAGCTAAACAGGGTGACACAGGGACTGTGTAGAAAAGAGGGTGCAGACACAGTGGATTTTGCTGATAATAGAGAATCCTGAAATCCTGTGGAAAGAGCGTGCTTGCCAGACCACATTTTCTATCCCCTGTAGCCTCCAGACTACCCTTCCTGTCCTCCAGACTCCCCAGGAGACGGTGTCAGCCACGATTCCTCTGTCCTTATAACCTTCTTATCTGAATGCCCCACTGTGGCTATCAAGCTGGCTGGTTTCCCCGAAGCACCTTCCCAAAGACCTTCCTGAGAGCCACACCGGGACCCGCTTGCTCAGCCCCACATCCCAACCCCGCACCACCCCACCCTGAAGGCTCCCTCCCAGTCCCACCTCCTCCTCAGAGCTGCTGTCAGCCCATCACCACCATCAGTCTCTCTCCTGCTCTCCAGAGACACATTTGTATCCTTCTGTCTTAACACAGAGTGAGCACTGCAGCCAGCTATCATTGCCCAGGCCTGTAACCCCAGTTCCCTGGGACGCTGAGGCAGAAGGATCACAAGCTCAGGCTGAATATGGGCAACTTAATAATTTAGCCAGATCCGGTGTCATAATAATACATAAGAGCTGGGGATATAACTCAGTATGAGAGTCCTGAGCCCTGAGTTCAATCACTAGGGCAAAAAAATAACATAAAATAAAATAAAACCTCTGCATGTCTTCCATTCTAGTATCCTAGTGTCATATCCAGCCTCCTCAGTAACTAGAGCTCTCTGGGGAGCAGCTCCCTTTTTTTTTTTGGACCACCACAGCATCTTACACAGCCCCCTGAACACAATGGGCCTGACAAATGGCAAAAGGGTTAGTTAAATACATATTCACAGGCCACAAAAAATGTTTTAAATAATTCTACACCACACCGTCTCTGGTGCATGGTGAAAGCTACATTATGATCTTGCCTCTGTGCCCACATCTACCCCAAGCTGGAGACGGGCGGGGACAGTCACAGCACCAGGAGAAGGAGAAGGAAGGGTTTCCAATTCCTGCCCAGTGACGCGCCCTGATGTGAGAGCCCCAGAAGATAAAGCCAATTTGGGGTCTTGTGTTCTAGCTTGGTCGCTAGTTCCATGGATCTGACGGATAGACTTTTGTTTAATTATGTCTCAGCTGAAAAAAAAAACAACAACAACAATCATAACATCGGCTGGCATAAAGCTCAGGATGCCTGGTCAGCACAGCCTGCCCAGCGCTTGGCTTGGCTTCATTTCTAGGCCTTTCTAGGCCTCACTACCGGATGAGGGAATGAAAGGTGGGCGGAGTCACTCCTGGGTCCAGGACTGATCCCTGAGCTCCCCAAAGGACAGGAAACAGCGCCTGGAACTCAGGCCTCCATCCTGTGGGAGGCCTCTCCCCCAACACAGCCACGGCCTGGCCACGTTCTCTTACCTACCACAGCTTTTTCACCACTCTCAGAGTCACAAAAAAGGGGGGTGGAAGTCAGGGGGTGGGACAGGACAGAAGCCAGGGATGGAAGCGCAGGACAGCAATGCAGCTATCATCACGCAGCTGATCTGGGACAGGCAGCTCCCCCCGACCCCGGAGAGACCAGGGCAGAGGAGGCCTCGCCCACCCCACTCCAGGCCGGCTCCACACTCACCCGGTACTTGCTGGGGCTGTGTCTCTCCACGCAGGCCCCCTTGAGACAGAACCTGCCCTCACCGCAGCTCGTGCCATCAGCCCAGGGGAAGTGGCGGGTCTGGCACACCATCTGCCCCTTGGCCTTGCCTGTGCACCACAGCTTGGTGCAATACTGCATGTATGGGCAGGGCTTGGAGCCCACACCAAAGGCCAGCTCGCACTGCTGGCTCAGGGTGTAGCTGATGCCCGGCAGGTCCTCGGGCAGTGAGATGGGCTTGCTGGGCTGGTCCAGGAGGCAGTCACCTGCAGAGAGTCAATGACTTAGGACAAGCTTGGGAAGGGAAGGCTCATTTATCCCAGGATCCAACGGCACCACCCCGGGGAGAGCCTCAAAGTCCCTCCGAGCCAGCCCCACTCCTGTCTGCCACCTCAGCTCACCATGCCCGCTGTCCAGGAAGTCAGTGACAATGGCAGCACTGCAGGCGGACCAAGGATTGGCACGGTCGATCTGGATGAGGGTCGGAGACATCATGTGGTTGGCTCGGAGCTTCCCAAAGACTTCTTCACACACTTTCACATTGTCGTGGGGCATATTGAACACGTGGCCTGGGGGACACAGAGGAAGCCTCAATGACAGTAGGACCGGGCCAAACAAAAGAGGAAGTTGAGGGGAAGGCAAAAAGGCCCCATAATGGGCTGGCCGTTGGCATGTATCGATGGATAGCTTTGCAAATGTCCTGATGCCAGGATACTCGTGTTTTCTGTCCCCTCCATCATCAGACTGTGAGCTTGGTGAGGACAGAGCTGTGTGCTCTTGTCTGTAACACACTCTCCTTCTAGTGCCCCAGGGATAGACGCTCTCCAGAGGCACTCAGATCGTATCACTGGACAACAAGGCTGGGCAATTGGAAAGTATTAAAACGAAGCCATCACCAGTGCAGACTCTAGCCCTAAGGGAGGACAGGGACGATGCCTACGTCGTCAGAATACCAAAGAGCAAAGACCCATGAACGTGTGTCCACCCCCAACACACTCAGCACAGACCAGAGCCACCTGGGGCAGCTCCCCATACCCAGCGTACCCAGCTCATGGGCAGTGGTGAAGGCAGAGGGGAGCCCGTCGTCCTCGATGACAGAGCAGCTTCTCTTGGGGTCACACATGGTGCCCACATCAGCCATGCCCAAGGTGTCACAGGTCGTAGCCCCACACAGGTCCTGCCAAGTAGGGGAAGAGAAGAACCAGCTCAAATTTAGACACGGTGACAGAGGGACCTGGAGGGAACCAAGGGCATCGAGGGGATAGGGTTCTGACTCAGCCCCACTGCAACCATAGCTGGCCCAGCACTGCGAGCCAGGCCCTCCTCGCTAAGGAGACGTGGGACCATTCATGGTTTCAGCTCGGTGCCAAGGGAGGTAGCCTCAAGAAGACAGTTCTGTGGCTCGCCAGGAAGTCTGTGACCAAACACACCCAGGGAGGTCCTGTAGGGGGAAATTAGGAGGCACAAAATTAAACTCCAGGGGCCACCACTTTTATATAGAGACAGCCTTCCCGACCAGAAAGATGGCAACTCCCAGCACCAGGTGCAGTTCTGGTGGTGGCTCCAGGAGGCCTGTGGGGGTGGAAGGCAGCCACATCCTCACCCAGTGTCAGCCCTTCACAGTCTCTAGCCTTGCTTCGTCACTGCCTTTTTCGACAACGAGAGACTAAATTTAGATCCTCAGCTGCAAAGGATCACTGGTCAAAGCCTCGCCCCCGCTGGAGATTCGGCTTCCATGGGCTGGAGGAGGCAGGACTAGGGGGATACAAGCCACCATCCACTTAGTTCGGGTGGTGGCAGAAGCTCAAGGTGGCCATGGGCACAAAGGCTGCTGGGAGAAAGGGATAAACCATCACCTTAGAAGAGAATAGTTGGGTTTGGGGGATAGAGATGGGAGCCAACTTGCTACATCGCACTGGGGATTGAACCCACCACCTTCACACTGACCTACACTCCCAGCCCAGCCCCCTCTTTTTTATTTTACTTTATTTTACTTTGCATTTTGAGACAAGGTTTTGCGAAGTCACTAAGTTGCCCAGATGGAGCTCCATCCTCCCACCCCGGCCTCCCAGAGTACAGGAATTGCAAGCACACTCCACCACGCGCAGCTCTGCCCCCTTTTGTACTGGAGCTTAGCCTGCCGCAGAAACTGGGGCTTCGAGAAACGCACTTCGGTAGGAAGAATTTCCAGGGGATGCTGAAGAGCAAGCAGGCACCCTGGGGGTGGCAGTTCCGGGAACTCAGTGAAAGCTGCGGGCCATTGATGCCACAGGAGATGGTAAGGACCAGGAGAAGGCTGAGAACGCAGGGGAATGGTAGATCGCTGGCCTAGCAGGTGTGGGGCCTGGGCTCAACCATCCCGTCTCAGGAGTAGGGGATAGGATAAGGTGCTCATCACCATCTGTCTCCCTTGGGAGGATGTGTGAGGGGGGAGTGACGCTAGCACTGCAGGCAGCAATGCCCAGATGTGCCACGCTAATACCAACATGTTTGTGTATGTGTCAGTAAGTGTGTCTCTGTGTGTGTATGTGTGTATGCTGTGTCTATGTGTGTTTGTGTCTATGTGTGTGTGTGTCTGAGTTTCTGTCTGTCTCTGTGTATCCGTATCTGTGTGTAAATGTATGTGTGTCTGTGTATACATGTGTCTGTATCTGTGTGTATGTGTCTATGTGTCTGTAACTGTGTATACATGTATGTGTGTCTGTGTGTGTGTATAGGAGCTAATATCAACATGTTTGTGTATGTATCAGTAAGTGTGTGTCTGTGTGTCTCTGTGTGTATGTGTGTATGCTGTGTCTATGTGTGTTTGTGTTTATGTGTGTGTGTGCCTGAGTTTCTGTCTGTCTCTGTATATCTGTATCTGTGTGTACATGTATGTGTGTATATGTGTCTGTTTGTGTGTCTGTGAGTCTGTGTGTGTGTCTCTGTATGTCTCTATGTGTGTATACATATGGATGCTGTGTCTATGTGTGTTTGTGTTTGTGTGTGTATGTCTGAGTTTCTGTCTGTGTCTCTTTGTGTCTGTATCTGTGTATGTCTGTGTGTGTCCATCCTTGTGTCTGTGTGTGTATGTCTGTGTGCTGTGTGTCTATATGCGTGTGTCTATGTATCTATGTGTGTACACATATGGATGCTGTGTCTACATGTACTTGTGTGTGTCTGTGCATGTCTGTGTATGTGTCTGTGTGTGCATTAGTGTGTGTCTATGTGCATCCGTGCACACACACGCACACATCTGCTGACCTGGGGGAGGCAGCAGCTGCGGCAGCAGTGGTGGAAGAGTGGTGGGGGCAGGGTGGGGGTGGAGAGAGCGGTCATAGTACAGAAAGTCAGCAAACTTTAATCCAAAGCAGTCATTAGTTTACCACCTGAGCAGTCAAACTCGGCTTCCCACAGTCAGATGACAGTCACACCTCCTAATGAGTTAACAGTTTTTCTGGCCAGAGAACCACGAGGTAACCATGCTGAACCCAGGGTGTGCCTGAGTCGAAACAGGAGCCATGAACGTCCTGGCTTCACACAGCCATCTGTATGTAGATGGTGCACTTCGTCTACATCCAGAAACCCCCCAGGGACCTGGCTGCCCCCCTACTCAGAACTCTTGCCTCCTCAGACTCAATCTCCTGGAAATTTCTTCCTCCCCAGGGCTCAGAAATCCACAAAACAACCAATGAGGGCCAGGTCACAGAGTAGGGACAGGAAATCCATGGGACCTGCAGTTTCAGGAACACCAAACTGCTGAGACCACAGCCAGCTTGTGAATACAGGGGACAGGGATGTGGGTCAGCCCATGTCACAGCACATGAAGGAGGATGGGGGAGGTAATGACCCTGTGTCCCTGGACTCCAGAGCACAGGACTCTAACCAGCCAAGGTGGTCACCTCTGGAAGTTTCAGCCATGTGGCTGTAGCCTGGAGCGAAGCCTATGCTATGGGCACATTCCAAGTCTTCTAGGCCACCCTGCGAGCTAACCGTGGCCTGGTGCAGGCAAATGGGCACAGGAACGGGACCTGAGAAGCCCAGATTCTGGTCCTGGCCCGGTCCTCAAGTGGATGAGTGATTCTGCCTCAGCCACTGGGAGGTCCTGACGCCCCTGAGGAGGAAGGACTTTCTGAACAGAGACATACAGCTGCTGGCCCTTCCCAGCCAAGAGCAGCCTGGTCTCCCCATCAAGGAATCGGCTTCACTGCATCAAACAAGAGGAACAAGGAAAAAGCGGCCCACTTCCTGCAGGTGGGCTATAGTGGGAAGAGCCTACATGGTGGGAAAAGATTCTGCGAGTTCACAAGCTCTGCCTGTGCCTCTTCTCTATCAGGATGCTATGAGGGGTCGCTGGCTTTGAACGCCCACTGGCCCAGCTTTGCCTCATTATTGGCACTGAAAGCACATCTCCACCCTTCTGGAATCATCACCTTGACCTCTTCATTCAGCTCAGGCCTTCCAAGAAAGAAGAGAGAAAGAAAGGGGGGGACACAAAGAGGAAGGAAGAGAAAAAAAGAGAGAAAGGGAGGGAGGGAGAAGAGAGAAAGGAAGATAGGAAAAGAGGAAAAAAGGAAAAGAGAAACAGAGGAAGGAAGGAAGGAAGGAAGGAAGGAAGGAAGGAAGGAAGGAAGGAAAGAAGGAAAGAAAGAAGGAAGGCAGGCAGGCAGGCAGGCTAGCTCGCTGCTCTCGGTCCTTCTACCCAGAAGGCACTGGAGGCCCCAGCCCTGCCCACCTGTCTCACTTTTTCACCAACTCACTTGCCATCTCTCTTCCAGTCACAGCCAATCTTCCGGGAGATCCTAAAGTCATGTTTGCCAAGAGTCAATCCTCCTGCACTACTCTAACTGCACCTTCTCATGAATAACTTAGGAAGGGTCTGTGACTTAAATAAGTAAATAAGAATAAAGCCTTGCTGTGGCCGTGTGCCTGCATGGCTCGCTGCCCTCCCAGGCCGTGACCCCCGCAGCCGCCTTCCCTGCATGCTTCCTCCCCTCTGTTTCCCCTGCAGGCACTGAGGGGCTCAGCGGTTCCCAACGGTACGGAGAGAGAAGTATCCCCACAAGCCAAGCACATTAATTTGGCAGAAAACATGCACTTTGTGTAAGGGGCTTCCTGCTAAGCACAAGCCCAAAGCTCATGTGCATGGCCTCTTCACGTCATCCAAGTGCTACACTCCAGAGCTTCAGAACCATCCTCCCATCTTACAGACACAGAAGCCAAGGCTCAGGTGAGGGAACCAAGGTCCAGTGAGTTAAGATTATGTGCCCAACACCCTGAGGCTATTGGGTGAGGGCTGGTTCCTGAGCCCAGCCTTGAACACCCAGCAGTGTTCCTTGCTCTAAATCTCACCTCCCTAGTCAAGGTACCATAATTACTGGGGGAAATACCCTGGGTTAGGATTCACAGTGCCCCTTGAGCTTGTTTCCCACCTGAATTTGCCAACTGTCACCATGTTTCCTTATCCAGCCCCAAACCCATTTATTTGCAGCTTCCAAGAATGGAAGAGAAAATAAACATGGCGGTCAGAAATTTGGTGGGGCTGAGGAATAGCACAGTGATTAGAATACTTGCCTAGCAAGTGCAAGGCCCTAGGTTAGATTCCACAGCACTACATAAGCCAGGCATGGTGGCACATGCATGTAATTTCAGCACTTGGGAGACTGAAGCAACAGGACTGCTGTGAATTCAACAACAGTTACGCTGTGAGTTCAAGACTAGCCTGGACTATATATATATAAAGAGTAAGACCCTGTCTCAAAACCAAACAAAAAGAAAGAAAGAAGAAAGGAAAAAAGAAAAGCAGACTAGCCCTCAAACACAATGATAATGACTAACATTTATTGAGCTCTGGCCCTGGCCTCGTGGCCTGTTTGGAACTGGGTCACACAACAGGAGTGCGAATGAAGCTTCCTCTGTATCTACAGCTGCTTCCTATCACTCACACTGCTGCCCAAGCTCCACCTCCTGTCAGATCAACAGAACTGGACCCTGGTACCAAAAGGATTGATAATATCAGACTTAAAGGACACTACCCATCAATGGGATGGGCAAATGCTGGCATCCAGAGTTTTCATATAAACACAGAAATGTGTAATCAGACAAGGGTGATGCATGTTTGCAAGGACAAAGGGACCACATGCTTAAAGTCAGGGCTGTCCCAAGTTTACATTCTGGCAAGGGATCTGCAGATAGTTATTCAATAACAAAAAGCACATCCTGAGCAGTCACTAAGGTACAGATAATAAGAGCTGCCACCTGACGTCAGATCTGGAAGATGTGGCAGCTCACCCAGGAACGAGGCCCGCACAGAAGGTATCGGATCATCACCGCCAAGCTCAAAGTGAAGTCCAAACAGCTGACTCGCTGGATTCTGTGGCCAAGTAGCACAAAGGCAGGTGTCCAGCTCAGCCTCCTCCTGACTCCCACCCGGGGTTCTGGCCCCTGTGCCATGTGACCAAGTCAAGGTGTCAAGATAAAGTGGAGGAAAGAGCTGAGGGAGGGAGGGAAGAAAGGAGAGGGACAACCACAGAGAAATACACAGGAAGGTGGGGGGAAAGACCTAAGGGGTGAAAACACATCACATCTCTTGGGAATTGAGACAGGGGCTAAAAAGAAAGAAAAGGAGCGGAGAGCATGGCTCCGTGGTTAGGGTGCTGGCCCAGCAAGTGCGAGGCCCTGGATTCAATTTACCAGTGCTAAAGTGGGTGTAGTGGCACACACCTGTAATCCCAGCACTCAGGAGCTGAGGCAGGAGGATTGCCATGGGTTTGAAGCCAGCCCGGGCTATGTAGTGAGTTCAGAACCAGTCTGGATTTCAGAGCATACCATGTCAGAGAGAGACAGAGAGAGAGAGAGAGAGAAAGAGAGAGAGAGAGAGAAGCCAGCAATGGTGGCACACACCTATAATCCTAGATACTCAGGAGGCTGAGACAGGAGAATTCCATGAGCTCAGCAACTAGTAGCCTGGGCAGCACAATGAAATTTCATCTCCAGAAAAGAAAAGACTCCTTTAACTCCCATCTACCATCTTCCACCGTCAACAGCAGGCTTACTTATTTGGTGCTGGGAGAGGGTCGAAAGCACCCACCTTGGAGGGAATGATCATCTACTTCCTCTCTTCCCACCTGCACCCACCCCAGATTGGTGGTACACTCCCCGAGGTAACTAAGAATGACAAACTATTAAATACCAAGTCACCAGTCTCGCTCTCCTAAAACCTCCTTCCACGGAAGGACTAAAAAAAACAATCTCAACGGAAATTGTGGGGCTTTTATCATCTTGGGAGACAGATATAAAATACATATGATCATTTTGTTATTCACTTTTTTTGGACACAGGATCTCACTCTGTAGCCCAGGCTGGTCCTGAACTCAATATGAAGTCCAGGCTGGCCTTGGACTCACAGCAATCCTCCTGCCTCAGCCTCCTGAGTGCTGGGATTATAGGCATGTGCCACCACGCCTGGCTTATGTGGTGCTGGAGAATCAAACTCGGGTGCTTAGCACTTGACTTAATGCTTGCTAGGCAAGTGCTTTAACCAGTGAGCCATTCCTCCAGCCCCTGCTATTCACTTTTCAGATCTGAACCCTAAATCTGCTGCCCTGTGGCCTCAGTTTCCCGTGAGGTTCCACACACTGCTCCACTGTGCACAGAAAACCATCTCCCTGCAAAACATGGTGCTCCTCAAGGCCAACCCAAGAGCATGAACGCCAAGCTTACAGCGCAAGGGAGGAAGAAAGGTCAGAGTGTGGATGAGGAGAGTGAGGGCAGACGAGGAAGAGCTTCCTGAGTGGTCCCAGGAGAGGAAAGGGGCAGAAAGTGATGACGAGCACACAGAAAAATAAAATATAACCCAAAGAAGCCGGCAGAAAATCATGAACTAGAAGTCACAAAAATGAAGTCATTTCTAAAGAGAAAATGTCGCCAAAAGTAAAACAGCTGGTCGGGGCAATGAAGGGTATGTCACAGGGTGGAAAGCAATGTCCTTCCCCACACCCCACAGCTGGCCTTCTCACAGTTCGGTCCCTTCCAGCAGGGTCCCCGGCCGCCAGGCCACAGGCCAACGCAGTTCTGTTCCATGACCCTGGAGGGACCTGGCCACTGGAAGACGCACAGCTTCACTCCCCACCCCACGTCCTGCTGCCTCAGCCATTTCCAAGCTCTCCTCCTGCGACCCACTGCAGCCCAGGCCCATGAGAGAGTGGCCCTCAACTAACCTGGTCCCTGGTGTCAAAAAGTTGGGGACCACTGCTTTATAGGGTATCCTCCCTCACGCAGAAGAGTGTGTCACCCACAGGGCAGCCTGCAGGGAAGGCCCCATGCCTGTGTCCTGGCACCTAGCACACTGCAGGGCAGTCAGCTGCTGCCTGGTGGGCTCCTCACTGCACAGTTCATTCTGGGGTCCACAGGCCATATCTGACAACAGCGCAGCCCCAGCTCAGGCCAGTACCTAGAAATAACAGGCACTGAGTAAGTATGATGAGGGTGCACTGTCAGATGAAAGCCATTCCACGACAAGGGACTACCCGAACAGCAGAGGCCCCAGGCCCACAGAGCGATTGCTGCAAATTCTCATGCACGGTTCCAACTGTCAGTACCTGGCACCAGCTGCGCTATGCAACGAGATGCCAGAGAAACTGCCCTCCTTGTAGAAAGCAAAGAGAAAGATGCTGGCTCTAATTCTCAGCAGGTCCCCTCTCCCTGCCCCTCTGAGCCCAGAGGATAACTGCTCTGCAAAGTCGATGCCTTTCTTGCTTTGTTAGCTTACTCGGAACCTTCACAGAACTTCTAGGATCATCCACATGCCTATTGTGTGATCAATGCATTCTTCCTTCTGGACAGTGAAGGTTCTGGAGACCACGTCTGCCTTTGACTAGAAGAGCAGCTGTGAGTTTATGTCCTCATCCAGCACTGTACCTTTCCCCCAGAGAGGTCAGGAATGAGAAGTTGGTAAGACTCCGAGAATACAACGGGCCCCAATTCCACACCCCCGAGGAGGTGGGGAGAGACGCTGGGAACCACCTTGGTGACAGACCCGTCAACACAGCCTCCCCACTCTCTGCCTTGGCCCTCCGGATGCCTGAGGGAAAAACAGCTCCTAGCCGTCACACTGAGCACATCTTTCCCTGCTTCTGACCCACGGCCACACATCTGGGATGCACTATGCATGAACAAGACGGCCCTCAAGGATCAGAAGCTGGCACGGTGTTTGATGGCTTTTTCTTCCCTCCAAAGACCTGGCCATATCCCCCGCAGGGCTCTTCTCCCTAGATCTGGTTCCCGAAGTCAGCCTGAACCACCAGGCAGCAGAGCCTGCGGTCCATCGCTTCTGAGCTAGTGGCATCCTGGGTAGCAGATGGCGCCATAGCTGCTGTGCCCATTAAAATACCCTGTTCTTGGTCTTTGCTTGCTCTCCCTGGGGAACCTGAGGGCAGAGCTGGCCTATGTGCAGAAATCAGTGTCGCCTACTACGCTGTCTCCCCGTGCCTCAGGCCGCACTTGTAGGGGCTGGGCAGTGGCAGCTCCACAGACCTCAGTTGCAAGAGGGAGCAGAAGGACCCGTGCTCAAGCCAAAGACCTCCCCGCAGAAACCAGGTGGTGGGAGGGGACGCGGGCAGGAAAGAAGGAAGTTCCACTCCAGAAAGGAGCTAGCTGTGCCAAATGGGTCACTGCGGAAGGCTCCAGCTCCAGCCCAGGGAGGGCCCCAGAGGCGACTCTGCCATCACCAGGATGCTGTGGCCGTAACGATAATGACAAAACAAGAACAAGGCACTTGTTCACGTCTCAGCTCCCAAAATCAGAGGAAGCATGCCCCTCGGACGGTCCTTTTGCTCCCAGGCTCCTGCATCCAAAAAATTCCAAGAATCCAAGCACTTCCTATTGCCGCTCCACATCAGTACCTACAAATCTGAGCGCTCACAGGTTTAGAGCTTCTTTGAGATAGAATACGAGGTAAGGACTGCAAGGGGCAGACAGGACTGCCTGGTCTGGGTCCACCTGCAGGATCCCCCAATACCTGGTAGCTTTCCAGCCCTGCAGCTAGTCTCCAACAGCGCCGGGCGGCGCTTCCCTCACAGCAGAGCTGGAGCCCCACACCCAAGTGACTCCCACAGGCTCATGGGAATTCAGTGAGTGTGGAACACCCTCCATCTTGCCTGCCCTGCCCGTTCTCTCCAGCTGGGCAAACGAGTGGCACTCTGCTAACAAGGACGAGGAAAACTGAAGATCTTCCCTGCTCAGCTCCAAGTGAAACTGCACTTGAAACTCCAAGTGAAACAACAGTCCCAGCTCCAAACACGTGCCCTGCCTAGGGGTCTGGAAGGCCCTGAAGGAGGCCCAGCAGAGAAGGACAGAGGAGAAGCAGCCCTGAAGGAGGGATGCTCCCAGGGTGGACCTGAGCCTGACTCCTCACGCACGCAATCCACAAAATATCCCAGTGATTCCTACCATCCCAAGCTAGGGTTTCCCGGGAAGGGGGGGACGACTGCATAGAAGATAACACGTTACCCCTAAGAAATGCAGCAGGCGCTGACCCTGGATCACCTTCCATTTCTACAGCCAGAGACAGCATGCCTCCAAGGAGGTGTCAGAGGACGGAGCCACCGCATGCAAGAGCGACGGACGTTCCCGCCCTCTCTAACACCATCCTTACAGCGCCTCCTATAGGCCGTAAAGACTAACTGCGGCTGCGGGGCGGCAACTTCCTGGGTTCCGGCCCCTCTGTGCCTGATCCAGGAGGCGCTGATTGGCCGTGTCAGGCCAACACCTTCGGACGCGACAGGCTGTCCCGCAACAGCCCAGATGCACGTGAGCAAGAGCTCCAGGGCTTGGGGGAGGGATTCTCCTCAAGTCCCAAAGTTAGAGTTGGAAGAGATCAACAGAATTTAAACTTAGCGGCACTGCCCGGCACTAAAAGGACTTGGAGAGCTAATGGCGGTGACTCTAAAAGATGGGGGCCAAATGGGTCCTAAAAAGTGACAGATCCACCCACCTGCCTGGTGAAGAGGATGGCCGTGTCCCAGTACTCGGGATGCTTGTCGCTCACTTTGTTCAGCTTCTTCTGCCAGGCGCAAAAGTTGCGCAGAGTCAGAGCCGCGTTGCCGGTGACCTTGGGCCCGGTGTCGCGGTCCCCGAGAAGCAGCACCTTGACAACGACGATGTTGATCGGGTTGAGGATGCTGGGGTGGCGGTAGAGTCGTGCTGCCGTGGCCAGCAGCGTCAAGAGATAGTGCTCCAAGTCTGCGCCGTGGAACTTGACCATGGACTCGTCCGCCACCACCAGCGTTTCCACGTACCGTGGGATGGACACGAAGCGCTTGGCGCGCCCGGACCTACGCCGGCTGTGAGTCTCCCCCAGGCCGGTCTGCCGAGGCTTGTAAGGATCCAGAGCCCTCAGGATGGCGGGGTTCCAGCCCGAGGCCACCCCGCAGCGGGAGGTAGGGTCTCCGGAAGCGCCGCCGCGGGCCCCCCGGCGCCGGAGAAGGTGCGCGCCCTGGCTGTTGCGTCCCGCCCCGGGCGCGCTGGCATTGGGCAGCGGGCTAATGACAAACTCCGCGCCTTGGTAGCCGAAGGCTCCGCGGAGACCCCCGCATACGCTCACCGCGGCAAACGAGCCTGGCTCGGCGTTCACGTCCCCGGAGTAGAAGCAGCGTCGCAAGTCTAGAGAACTGCCGGTGAGCCCCTGGAGGGGGTCCCCCAGAAACTCCGTGGCGAAGGCGGGAGCCAGGAACTGGGCATCCGGCGTCAGGTGCAGGTAAAAGTCCTCCTGAAAGGCTGTGATCTGAAAAATAAGCCCCGGGTCCCCGGAGTCCTCTGGACTCCTCCGGTAGTAGCGGCGGCCGTTGATATCCGGGTCCAGTCGGATGGGGACGACCACCTCCTGTTCTGGCTCCGAGCAGCCGGCGGGTCGTCCGGCGACAGCCAGGGTCAAGATGCCCAGGAGAAGCATGGCGCCGAGCAACGCAAAGCCGCGCTCCGCCGAGGGGCTCCTGGCAGCCCACGCTGCGGAACCAGCAACGCTCCGGGCCCGGCAGGTCCCCGAAAGGAGAGCCGGCAGCGGCAGGAGCTCGGCTCCGGCAGCCCGCGCCCGGACCTGCGCCGGCCCCGTCAGAGCGCGCCCCGCAAGCTGAAGTGCAGTCGCTGTCAAGTCCAAGGACGAAATTTTGCAGAGCGAGCGGGCGGGCGGGAGGGGCGCGGCGGCTTCCCCGCCGCAGCCACTCGCAGCGCGGCAAGGCCGGCGCAGGGCGAGCCTAATAAAGGCCCCCTCCTCTTGGACAGCCCAGACGGCGCCCCTCCCCGCGCTCCCCTCCCAACCTCCCAGAGCTCGCAGCCCGGGCCTCCCGGGGCCACCGGAGCGCTCGGTCCCGCCTCCGAGCCGGGAGCCACTCGGAGGGGAGGGAGTGGCGTTGAGCTGAGGCGGGAGGCGTGGGTTGGCCAGAGCAGCCCGGGCTGGGAGTCTCGGGTTCGCGCTCTGCCCTAGGATATGCCCCGGTCCTGGCACTTTGGTCGCTTCTGCCCCTGGCGGTCATCTGCGCTCGCCCCGCGTTGTAGCTTGGTCTCCAGCAGCTGAGGTCAAAGAGTGAGGAAGACGTCGCTGACACTCCTCCAGGGCCCTCTCACCCCTCCTGTTTCTCCATCACAGTGTCCCTACAAGGCGCAGATCAAGAATTTCCCTCTCAAGCTGGGCCGGTGGTACAGGTCTGTCTGTAATCCCAGCCCTTGAAGGAGGCTGAAGCAGGAGGATCACAAGCTCCAGCCCGACCTGGCAATTCAGCAAGACCCTGTCTTAAAATCACAAACGAAACTGCGCTGGGAATGCAGTTCAATGAGAAAGCACTAAGTTTGATCCCAGACCACAAAAACACAACAAGAATTCCCTCCCTCCAATAAACGTCCTACCTCCAAGCAACATGGAGACCCCTTCTCAATCCCAGAGCCACTGGGGCCCAGGGTCAGCCCCGGGTCAGTGATGTGCTGGACAAACTTGTGCAAGTGGCCAGATTTCTTCAGAAATTCCTCCAGCCAACTGTTAAACATAGCCATTATTTTAAAATTACATGAACTTTCTTACGTAAGATTATATTTTAAAACAAAGTGGATAAACACACAAAGCTTGTCACTTCCTGATTTTTACTTGACTACTGTCTATGGTCTGGAGTCCCTGAGCCTCCGACTCTTCCTCCCTGGCCTGAGCTCCCAGAAAAGACAGCAGAGGAAGACAGGATGCAAGGGAGGCAGGGGCGCAATGGCCTTCCCCCCACCCCCTCACCCACCCACACTGGGGACATCCTAAAGGCTGCACAAAGGAGGCCTGGTCAAAGAACAGCGAATGTTACCATCAGGGCTTGCAGAGTGGAGAAGAGCCCTCAAGAAACATTGGCCAGCAGCCGGCAGCTTCAGGGATGCAGTCAGGGGCTGCAGGTAGGACAGAGGTCAGGTCCCTGCCAGGGAGGGGCCAAGGGACTGGAGAACAGTAAAAAAAAGAAAATAATTAGACAGTGTGTCCTTCTTGAGATTGTCTCTATGAGTGGAAAAACAAGATGTGGTATATGGTCTTAGTTAATTAGTCATTGCTGGGACACATTACCCAACATCCACAACTAAGGAAGGAAAGATTTATTTTACCTCACAGGCTCAGAAGGTCTCAGTCCATTCACGGGCAGCTGGCAGTGGTAAGAAGGGTCTGGCAGGAGATGTCTGCTCACGGCATCACAAGAGGAAGAATCGGGGGCCTCCAGGAGAAGCTGGAATAGGAGTTTATATCCTACCTGGTCAGATGCCACACACCTGTCCTCCATCACACACCTGCAACCTGCCCCAGCTGACCAGGCCCCACCTCCTAGGAGTGCTTGGGATCCATCCGCAGGTATTCATTCCACAATATTCAAATAAATGAGGCTTTGGGGGCACATTCCAGATCCAAACCGCAACATATATTTATACAATGGAGTACTACTCTGCCATAAAGAAAGATGAATTTGAGTCCTTTATAGGAAAATGGATGGACCTTGGGACCATCAAGCTAAGCAAAATCAGACACAGAAGGTCAATATTGCATGGCTTCTCTACTATGAGAAAACCAAACAACAAAGAAGCAAAAGGACAAAATGAAAGCATGGTAGGAAGAAAATAGGAAGGCAGATTTCTGTGGGGAGGGAAAGCAGGAGGGGAGGAAGGGAGTGGGGAGAAAAATGATCAAGATGTGATGTGTATGCACACCAATTCCTCACAATGAATGTAATTACTATGTATTGCAAATACGTACTAGTACAAAGAATAATTCTGGAGGGGAAAAAAGATTATCTCATTTAATCCTTGACCAGAGTCAGACAAGGCACTGGCACAGGAGGACAAGGATGGATGGGACACGTAGAGGAGACATAATCACACCATAAGGTTCATCTAGTTGGGAGCGGAGCCCGAGGACTCCACTGATGGTTCCAGACCTCAAAGGTCTCCACTGAAGGCTCCAGATCTCAGAGCTCTCCCTCACTCTCCCCAAAATCTACCTCTTTCCCTGACTAGGAAGGAAGGCAAGGAAAGGCCTAAAAGTCTTTCCAAACCAACGGGCTAGGAGTAGAGTTTGTCAGAGAAGAAAGCAGAAGAAGGCAATGGGTAGTGATTTTGAGCCTGATGGGATGGAATGGTGGAAGTCTAGAGTTTTCCTAGAGATGTGGCCACTCACGTAAGCCACTCTGTCAAGAGAGGAAACAGAAGTCTGAGGCTGCTCTAGGAGTGCAGGGCATTTGTCACCATCTGTCTTCTCTCTGTAAAGGCCCACTCTTAGAAAAGCTGCCTGAGCCAGGCGTGGTGGCATAGGCCTGTAATCCAAGCCCTCTGGGAGGCTGAGGCAAGAGGATCACAAGTTTGAGCCCAGCCTGGGAAATTTAACAACTTAGTGAGACCCAGTTTCATAATTTAAAACCACACACATGCACACAGAAGCACACACACACAAAATAGACTGGGAATATAGCTCAGCATGAAGGCCCTGGACTGGGTCTTCAGTACCACAAAGGAAAAAGAAGAGGATCCGCCAGGGCCTGGGAATCGGAGGATGGGGTCCCTCCCCTGAGACACAGGGAGCTGAAGCTCATTGAGTGAATGAGTGAGAGATGGGTGTTTATACACCATAAATGAAGGGGAAGCGTGCCCAGGGGAGGATAGTGGGGGAGCGAGAATTCCTTCTGCTTTCCAAAGGCGCTGCATTTGAGTGTTCAGAGACGACCCACAGCAAAGAGCAACCCAACAACTAAGAGTAATGAAAAGTCACTTAAAGTCACTTACTTAGGGCAACCGAAAGTTCTCACGCTGAGTCCCGGGGCCTCCAGCCACGGTTTACTTTCACGCCAATGGGCGGGTGTGAGCAAGACCTGCAACAGGTCAAGCAAGGGGCAAGCCCAAGGGGACGCCCTCCCCAACATCTCCTTCCCTGTCACACCCCGGGGGCCTCACCGTGAGCACAGAGGCTGGCCCTGTGGACGTGTGGAAGGCCCTGCTGTGTCCTGAACACTCACCAAGTGCCGAGTGTGGCCCCAGAGCTTGTGCAAGCCATCTGGCTTAATGCTTCTGTCTATCACTCGCAGCAGTTCCGGCGTCACTTTAGCCAGGGCTTCCTGAGCAGGAGTTAAGGGTGAAAAGAACTGCTCACAGAGAGAGAGTACAGAAAGCATGGCGTTTGCTGTTGTTTGGTGGTGGTGGTGAAACTGGGGATCAAGCGCAGAGCCTCCACCCACAGCTACATTCTCAGCCCATTTTCTACTTTCGTTTTTGAGACAGAATCTTGCGAAGTCACAAGTTGTCCAGGCCAGGCTCAAACTTGCGATCTTCCTGCCTCAGCCTTGTAGAGTGCTTGGATTACAGGCCTGCACCACCAGACCTGGCCAGAGAGCTCTTGAGTAGAAGTTGAGAGAACAAAAGATCCACACTCCATTGCTTCTGGTTCTTGGACTCTAGAGTTCGCCACCTGTCAGATGAGACAGGCTCCTTCTAGGTGGAAGGACTACACAGGAAATCTTTGATCTCAACAACACGGAAGACCACTGCTGGTTACAGATTGCATAACTGAAGCTGTGGAAGGCAACCTAGCCAGAGGGCCCTGAGCCCAGAACGCGGGGCCCTGTGTTATCTTCCGCCAGACACCAGCTAGGTAGTCTTGAGCCAGTCACTGTACCTTCCTAAGCCTCTGTGTCACCACTGTTACAATAAGAACGAAAATATTCCAGATCCTATAGTCATTTGGAGGATCTAATGACTTAATACTCCCAAAGAGCTTGGCAGTATTTAGAATATTTTTTAAAATTCTTAAATATTGTCTAACAGGGGGGCTGGAGGAATAGCTCAGCAGTCAAAGCTCTTGCCTAGCAAGCACTAAGTGCTAGTGCTAAGTACCTGAGTTCGATTCTTCAGCACAACATATGCCAGGTATTGTGGTACACGCCTATAATCCCAGCACACAGGAGTCTGAGACAGGAGGACTGCTGTGAGTCCAAGGCCAGCCTGGGCTCCACAGTGAGTTCAGGACCAGCCTGGATTGTAGAGCTAGACCCTGTCTCAAAAAAAAAAAAAAAGAAGAAGGAGAATATTGTCTAAGAATCTTGTTAATATTCTCGTTAGCTGCTATAATTCTAACTACGGCTGCTACCTCAAGCTTTACTAAGGCCTCCATGACAACTGTCACCATCCCTTTCTGATTTTTCTCATCCTAAGCGGATGAGAATAAAGCTAGTGGGACTGTCTTCTGTCCCACTCCATGTGAGGACTTCTACCATGGCGTCTTCATGATCCCTACTCCCACGCTAGAGCTCCAGAGCTGCCATGCTCCTGCACTGCCTGGTCCTTCCTGGTATTAAGACTCTGGGGGGAGCTAGGTAACATACACCTGTAATCCCAGTACTCAGGAGGCTGAGACAGGAGGACTGGTGTGAGTTAGAGGCAAAAAAAAAAAAAAAAATCCTTGGGAAAACAAAGGCATCTCCTCTCCCAGAGAGATATCAGGGGCCTTGAAGTGTCCCAACAAGACATTCCCTTTAGAGCTCAGCCCACATGAGCTCTCCAGAGAGTGTCCCCAAGCCACTCAATCTAAGAAGTCCCAAATAATGCCCAGGATGGCATAAGCATTTATCCCAATTTAAAATAAGTTTTGTTTTCTTGAATCTTACTTTATTACTGACTGACTCTGCCCACTACTACTAGAACGAGGTGACCTTGTCTGTCACTTACCCCAAAGTGCTGGGCACACAGGGATCCCCATACACCCTGTGACTCTTCAGTGATTCCTAAGAGGGAAAGAAAAACTGGTAGGGATGGTGTCCCCTTCCAGAATTGCATGGGGACTTCCCACAGCAAGAAGAGTATACCTAATTATCTTCTCAGTGTGGACACTCATAGTCTCCAAAACTCTGGACAAGAAATTTCACCTCCAAAGCGGAATGAAAAGGACTGTCAGACGGCCTTCATACTAAAATACTCAGTCTTCTCCATCTGCTTCTCTTGACCATTAAGAGACCAGAATTCATTTAGCATGGTCAAAGTAAGCAAAAAATTCCAGGCTATCTCTTTCTACCTCGAATCCCTTTTATATGATCTTAACTTCAGCCACCACCCTCGTGTCTCAGGCTCCCCGACTCAGTCAATTATTTTATAGCTTTACACCCCCACACACACCCCAATGTAAATTGCTTTGGAGTTGTTAGCTGTTTCAAATAGAACTGCACCTTTGGCCTTCGACCTGGTATAGGATGAATGCCTGGCATAGAGATAAAAAAAAAAATACTATATCTTCTAAATCTTCTATCTAAGGATTTAGAAAGTAGTGATTCTTTTTTTCCCTGTTAAATAATCCCTTCTCTCTCCCCTCCTCACCCCAATGCACCCCCTTTTCCCATCACTATCAGCATCTGTAGTAGCACCTGGACCTCGAGACCCAGGCTTTATCCCAGTCAGGAATGAAGAACCACCTCTAAATGTCACTCCCTGGAAGATGAGACCACCAGGTCCAACGCCTCACTCCCAAGCACCAGGGCTCCTTCTACTAGCCCATTCTCCTTCCTAGGGGAAGAAAGTGACACATACGAAACATCAAATGATTTGTAAAGCAATTCATATGTGTGATCTCACTTTAACCTCACAAAAACACTTGGAAAGGGGCATTGGCAAGATGGCAATTATGACCATCTCCCCATAGGTAGGAAGAACAAAGGCTTGGAGGATTTGAGTGATGGAATGAAGATCACCACTTTCATTTTTCCATCTTCACTCATCTGTGGCTGTACCCCACCTCTGGTATTGCATCCTCCCAGCCACACACGCCTTCCCCACCCTCCTGCCACACACACCCTCCTCCCCACCCCCTTGCGCACATGTTCACAAGCTGGTATAAACGGACCTCGTAAGAACCCAGCAAGGTTCCCGGAGCTGAATCAACTACTGACAAGATGGCACCCGTGACTTGGTCTACTGTCATTGAAGCTCCTACAAAAAGCCACAGAAAGCACTCAAGGAGAATTAACTAATTTGTAAGGTGTGTCGTAGTTTCTTTCTCGTTGCTGGAACAGAATACTGGCACCCACAACAGAAGGGAGGAAGGCTTCTTTCAGCTCACAGTTCAGAGGCCTCAATCCATTGACGATTGGCTGGCATGGTGGAAGGGTCTAGCAGAGAACAGCTGCTCATGGCATCACAAGAGGCACGAGCATATTCCTTCAGGACACAGGCCACACCCCCAGTGATCACCAAGCCCGCCACACCCTCAGCCATCTGCCCCGTCCTTACCAGGTTCTCCCTCCGACCAGCACATGAAATCCATGGATGACCCACAGCATCCAAATACATGAAGCTTTTGGGGCACATTTCAGATCCAAACCATAACAAGATATGACAGTGCATCCTGTAATCCCAGCTGCCCAGGAGGCTGAGAAGGAAGACTGGAAGTTCCAGGCCAGACTGAGCAACATAGCTCAGCTACTGAGAGTGCAGCTTGGCGACAGAGCACCCGCTTAGCATGTGTAACTGCGTTCAGTCCCCAGGATGACAGAAAAAGAAGACTTTTTTTCTCTTGTATTCACCTTCACTTTCCTCCCTGTGCAGTGTACCACTACAAAAACCGAAGTCACTGGACACCAGCAGGATAACCTGGAGTCCTCAGCCATGTGTGGGCCTTGGAGACTGTCCCAGGCCCTGGTGGGGACCTCATCCCTGAAGAAACACTTAGGTACAAGCACATACAAAAGTTGGCTCATAACTGTGGGATGGCCGTAGCCTCTCTGAAGCCCATTCTTCAATTCCTGCAAGTTCAGCAAGCCCAAACTAGAGGAAACGTGTCCTTTCCTCCAGAGGGTAAATTTTTCAGATACCTGAAAAGCCCAGAGGGCTATTCCAGGCCCAAACCTGATGCACCAGCGTTTCTACGAATGCCATGCCCAAGCTGCAGGCCAGCAAGCTGGGGCCCAAGCTGGCTTGCTGTGGTGTCGGGGTTTCTGGGGGTGTCAGCTGAATGACCCAGCCTCCCTAGAGTTCAGATTTCTTCTTTATGAAAGAGGAAGAATGATCTTGTCAGCCACAGTAGCGGTGGTAGCAACACCCTGCGCCGCAGCAGCGCGGCACTCGGGGGGACTCGGTGACTGGCAGGGGCGACACAGCTCGCACATTAGGGGCTCTCAATTTATTTGATCTTTTTATTCTGCTCAGAAAAACTAAACGGATGTGCAGGTTTTTTCTCCGAATGTGGAATGAAGTAAGAATGTCACGTGTGGGAGCCAGAGCAGCCGTCCTTCCTGCGGGTGCTGCAGAGCACCCCTTCCTCTTCTCACCCCACGTTCGGGGCAGACCCATCCCCGCCATTCTTCTTGTGGCTCTAATTCTCACACAGCTCTGCTCTTTACAAAACGGGCTGCCAGCATCTCATTCACACTAGGATGAAAGGGACGGGTAGAAGCTCTCAGGCATCTCCCGTGAGTGCATACTCACACCTTAAACAGATCAAAGTGTTTTTTCAAAACAGTTCCAGTGCTAGAATGTCAGAGGGCAGCCTCAAGGATAGCATCTTTCAGAGAAGAGGGGGACGTGTAACCAAAAGACCACCCCCCCCCAAGGCCTCCAGGGACAGCTGCAAAGCACCACCCCTGTAGGGAACACAGTTCCTGTCAAAAAGGACCCCTGGAAGCGAATTACATGCTAATGACTGGCTCCATCTACTAACCTAGCAAGATTTTCCCGGAGCCCCACGGGACCCTGATGGAAGGACTTCCTGTGTGAGCCACAGGATTTTGTCCAGCATGTCATTTACAAATGTACTTCAGGATGCTTCCCTCTCTGGCCCTCTCTATTTCTCCCCTCTCATTCACATTCCTCACCGCAGGCTTCAAGCTCTCCTGGGCCTTCCCTCAGAGAGCTGAGGATGAAGCCCAGCAGCCCCTGGGCATGAGCCTGGGGGCGCAGGTGAGCAAAGAGCCCCAGGACGGGGTGAAGGTCGCAACTGAGCCTCCAGCACCAGTGTGCACCAGACTTCCCGCTGGTCCTCAGGGTCATGGGAGACTGAAGGGTCAATGACTCCAGAATACAGCTGGAGCCAGTGGCCCACAGCTTGTAATTAAAGCACTCTGAGGCAGGAACATCTCAAATTCAAGCCTAGACTGGACGACAACTCCACAACTTAGTGAGATCCTGTCTCAGACTGTAAAAAGTTTAAGAAGGGCTGGGATACAGGTCAGTGGGAAGGCCTAGGCTCATCCCCCAGTACCAGAGGGAAAGAAGGCAGTGTTTAGGCCAGAGCAACCGAGGCAAAGAGCGCCTTCCCACTGCCCCGCCCGCCCCACCACCACCCTGCTCAGGGCCGAAGCAGCGCCCGGCACACCCCGCTGCTCTCTGCCTTGGGTGCTCGGTGCCTTGCTGAGGAGCCCCATGTCACCTGCTCCTAATGGGCTTTGCACACTCTGCTCCTCCTCACCTCCCCCACCTGCCCCTCCGCACAGCCTCCCTCGTCACCACCACTGGCAGCCAAGAGGTGACAGGACCCAACAATGTCACTCCATAGCCAACCTGGCAGGAGCAGCCCAGCAACTTATCCAATACTTTCCAGCTGTGGCTGGGGAAATGCCAAAAGTGGAGTCATTCTAAGTACTGATCCTTTCCTTCCCACCCCCCCTTTCTTCCCTAAACTACCAGGAATCTTTCTATCAGGGTGTCCCACTGGCTTTTTCTTTTCTCTCTCTCTCTCTCTCTCTCTCTCTCTCTCTCTCTCTTGAGATAAGGTCTTACTCTGTAGTCCAGGCTGGTATTGAACTCACGAAGTAGTCCAGGCTGTCCTCAAATGCACAGCAATTCTCCTGCCTAGGCCTCTCAAGTGTTGGGCTTACAGGCATGTGCCACCACGCTTAGCCTCATCCTGACATTTTCAGTCATCTAACAAATCCACTGGAAGACACAGGCAGCTAACAGAATCCACTAGGTGACAGTCCCTGGGTTCCACAAGGAAGGCCAAGGGCGCTCACTGCTTTAGGTGGGCCGGGAGCGGGACACAGCAACAAGGATGATCAGATAAGCAGATCTGGCCTGTGCTCTTTGAAGTGAGAGAGAGAGACACACACACACACACACACACACACACACACACACACACACACACACACACACACGGATGGAGAGGAGCAAAGAATGCTGGGGAAACAGGCAGCATGTTTAAACTGAGCAGAAGCCCTGATCACACTCCAGCTTCAATTCTCCCGCCTCCACCTGCCCTGGGCTCCCCGTGCTGTGCGTCTAGCCCCACCCCTGCCCACACCTCATTCCACACAGCCACCTCCACCTCGGCATCCCAGCGTGTCCTGTCAAGCCTGGAACCAAACTTTCTCTCTCTCTCTCTCTCTCTCTCTCTCTCTCTCTCTCTCTCTCTCTCTCTCTCTCTCTCTCTCTCTCTCTCTCTCTCTCTCTCTCTCTCTCTCTCTCTCTCTTTCTCTCTCTCTCTCTCTCTCTCTCTCTCGACAGGGTCTCACCCTGCAGTACCAGCGCCCAGGCTGGCCTTGAACTCATGGCAATTCTCCTGCCTTTCTCCTGAGTACTGAGGTTACAGGTGTGAGCTACCATGCCCAGCTAATTTTTACGAGGTGCTGGGGAATCAAACCCAGGGCCTGGCATATGCTAGGCAAGTGTCTAACCACTGAGCTCTGCCCCCAGCCCCAAAACTTCTTATTCCCGCTACAAAGCCCCACTCACACACCCCAAAACCCCCAGGTATGCACAGATATACCTTCTTTCCCATGTTTTTCTAACTGAGGGTGATGGCATCCCTCTCATCCTATGCCTCAATTAGTCAGCGCTGGCCAGGCCCAGATTACAGACCAGTAATTCCAGCTGTCTGGGAAGCTGATGCAGAAGGATCCCAAGTTCCATGGGCAACTTAGCAACTTAGTGAAACCTTGTTTAAAAACAAAATCAAAACTGGGCTGGGGACGGAGCCCAGCGTGAAGGCTCTGGGTTCCATCCTCAGTACTGGCGGAAAACAAGACCTTTCAGTTGCATCCGCCTTCTTTGGCGACCACCCTCCCGCGCCAGGCCTCGGCAGCGCTAACTGAGAGGTGCCCCGGTGTGTTGTTCCCTTTCCCCAGCCCAGGCTAACACCGTCTCCAGCAATCGTGTCCCAGCAGGTCTCCCCACCAGCCTCTCCCGTCATGCAATCCCGATCCACACAATTGCCTTGCTGTCTTTCTAGAAGACAAATGCGTTCGTGTCACTTTCCAGCTTAAAACTCTCTACTGGGTCCACATTGCCGTCTGGAGGGAAGTTCACCCAGAGCAAGGATGCACCCCTCGGTCTGCCACCCCCAGCAGCCTCTTCTGGTGTCCTTGCCTGGCACTTCTCGACAGTCCCTCACCCTGCACAGCTCACCAACAGTACTCACTGTACATCAGACTCTTTGGTGTCTTTGCATGTGTGTGCACTCTGTGTGTGTGTCCGTATGTGCGTGTGTGTACATCTTCCCCATTCTGAAAGAGCTGTCTCCTTCTGGTGCCTGGTGAACTCCTTCCCACTCATTCACTGAAGTCCAACAAAAATACCACACAGGTGGAAGCTTTTCCAATCCACTTTCTCTGCCCATCAAAACACAACTTTCGCTCCTTCCCCTGAGCCCTCATTACTTATTAATTAGCTCCATGAGCACACACTTACTGAGCTCCTGCTCTGGACACCAGGCTCTCCAAGGCCCAGCACTGTAAGGGAGCATGTGGCCATTGCACTTTCTCCTCCACAAATAGGAACTGTCCTGATGAAATACATCATCAGGGCTGGAGGAATAGCACAGGGGTTAGAGAGCTCGCCTAGCAAGCACAAGGCCCTGAGTTCAATCCCTTAGCACCGTCTAAGCCAAGCACGGTGGCACAAGCCTACAACCCCAGCACTAGGAGGCTGAGGCAGGAGGATTGCTGTGAGTTCAAGGCCAGCTTGGACTACAGAGTAAGACCCTGTTTCAAGCGCAACTGCCTGTGTGTACCCACGCCTCAGCAGGACAGCCAGCAAGGCCTTCAGAACCCTGTGATGCTTCAGCGACCCGGTGAAGTGTCCCCGATGTGTCCCCTCCACACACGCACACCAGGCAGCTCCGGTCCCTCCCCACCCTTCCTCTCCTCCTACAGGCTGCTCTACACCCACTCTCTCCCAAATCCTGGGCCAGCTGGCTTTCCCACCGCTTTGAAATACCTCCACATTCATAGATAAAGCCACACTTTCATAAGCCACTAAACAAGACTAAATCAGATGCTTTGTCCTGTTCAAACCTAGGGACATTCTGCCACTGAGTTACTCCCGTAGCCACTTTTGTTTGTATTTTTTTAGTTTTAGACTGTATCTTGCTAAGTTATCCAGGTTGACCTCAATCTCTCGATCCTCCTGACTCAGGCTCCTGGGTAGCCGGGATTACAGGTATGCACCACCATGACCAGCTAAATATTTCTAATTCTTCCCTAATGGAAAGTTTTGAAGAAAAATACCGAAAGAGAGAGGTCGGAATGAAGAGGGCACCATCTGTGGGGTTAGAGAGGGTGCCGGAACCCATGAGCTCACCCCACCCATGCCATGGCATGGGAGTCTTGCCTCAGCCAAGTCCTGCTTCCAGACGGCACTGCGTCCTTGCTTGTACCATGCTCCTGTCCCCCTCTGCAGGAGACAGTGGGATCTGATGTAACATGAAAGTGTCCTTCGGCCCAGAGCCTGCCACCTGACCCCAGATCTCCTGCCAGCAATTGTGTGACTCTGGTCACATAGTGTCCCCAAAAGTCTGAATGCCCTATCTGTACAGTGAGGGGTCAGAGAAAGGGACTTCCTAGGTCCCACCCCTTCTGATATCTATGTACCTCCTTAAAATTCGCTAGTGACAGCAAGCAGGATGAAACTCCAGAGCAGGCTTTGGGGAGAATATCCTGAGAAGAGAAGTGATCCCCATAACCTGAGAAAGTGACTGAGACCGGGCCAGCTGAGCAATGCGCAAGAAACGCAGAAGTGTATTTGCCAAAATAAAAAACGGGTTCATACCCCAGAATCAAAGGGATCTTCCACTACTCCTGGATGTTTTCAAATTAAAACAGATGCGGCCTTAAAAGTCTTACCTCCCACCACTCTAAATTTTTTTTTAGTGGGGGTAGAGATGCTTGTGCTATAGTCCAGGCCAGAGCTGAACTCACTGTGTATGCCCAGGCTAGCCTCAAACACACAACAACCCTCCTGCCTCAGCCTCCTGAGAGCTGGGATTATAAGCCTTCACCACAACATTCAGTTTATGTGATGCTAAGGAATTGAACCCAGAGCTGTGAGCTTGCTAGCCAGGCCTTCTAGTCACCTGAGTTAGTTCCCTCCAGCCTCTTCACAGTTCTTCAACAGCCATGAGCTGGCCTATGGCCATGACTGAACATTTTCACTGATTAGGATGGTGATTGCATTCTGCAAAGCCACAGCAGGACAGGCACTGTCTTCGTTACTTTCTCGTTACTGGGATACAACACCCAATGTCCACAATTTAAAAGAGGTTTATTTTAGCTCACAGTTTCAGAAAGTCTCAGTCTATTCACAGGAGGCAGGCAGTGGTGGAAGGGCTTCACAGGGGCCTCGAGGGCAGCAACTTGTTCACAACGTGGTGGGAATGGAAGCCAACTGAGTAAAGGAGGGCAGAGTTAACACAGATTTCTCCAGGTCATTTGGCAGACATCAGCCCCTTCTGAGCAGTCCCCGTGGTGGCTTGGATCTACAGTGCCCCCAAACAGCCTCATGTCCCTATGGATACTGTGTAGGGTTGGGAGGCGGGGCCTGGCCAGAAGGGACGGGTACTTGGGCTTGACCTGGAGGGGCGTGAGCTGGTTCTGCCCTTCCTCCCAGTCTCTCTCTGTTCCACCACATTGGGAGAATCCCTGTCGCTGGAGCTCTGGCTCTGGCCCCACCTCCGCTTCAGCCCTGCCATGTGCTTCCACCATTTTCCAGCCACCCACCTGTGAATGAACTGTGACTTTCTGAAACCATAAGCTACCATAAATCCTTCCTCCCTAAGATATGGATGTCAGGTACTGAGTCACAGCAGGGAGAAGGTAACTAAGGCCTCCCCTCCTAAGAGCATAGGAAATCAGTGGATCATCCCCATCATTGGGTCAGCCTCCAGACATGAGGCTGTTGAGGACACTCCAGACCCAAGCCATAACAGCTACTCAGTCACGGAGGGGCCTCCCTCACATGAGGGTCACATTGTTTGAAATTCTACTGGTAACTTTCTTCCTCTGGTCTCTTGAAATTCAACCATTCCTAGTATTTGCTGTCAAAAGAAAGTGCTCATGCCTTACAGAACTCAAGGTTCATGAAAGCAGGAAGTCACATGAGAGCCTTGCAGCACTCTTAAAAAAAGAACAGGGCTCTGAGCATGAGAGAGCATGTGGCAAAACTGCTCAATGAGCCCAGGTGGAAGTGTGTGCTAGCGTGGTGGTGCTGGTGGTGGCGATGATGGTGGCAATGGTGGTGGTGGTGAGAATGATGGTGATGTGATAGTGGTGATGGTGGACGGTGGTAGCAGCAGCTATGGTGGTGGTGGTGATGGGAGTGGTGGTAGAGATGATGGCAGCAGCGGTGGTGGTGACAATAATGATCATGATGGTGATGGTGGTAGGGTTGGTGGTGGTGATGATAGCAGTGGTGGTGGTAGTGACATAGTAATGATGGTGGTGGCGGTAATAGTGGGGATGCTGACGGTGATTGTGGTAGAAAACCACATTTACATATGCTTATATGTGCCAAGAGTTTTTCTCAATGCTCTGCATTTGAATTCATTACGTTTGTAAAAACTGGATGTCTGAGGCTGGGGCTGGAGCTCAGGGGTAGTGTACTTACCTTACACTTCTGGATTCAGGCTGCAGCACAGAAAAAAAAAAAAATGCATAGCTTGTGCATCAAGTCCCTTGATGACTTGAATAGCACCTTACTGCTCTGAGAGAACATTTTCCATCCTGAAAATCTTGAGTCCTCCTTGCTTACATGTTTCTCCCCTTTCAAATAAGGATAAGTACACACAATACGTATAAGCAGTTAGCCACCGGTTTCATGTAAACTCCAAAATGGCTCAGGAGTTGCTTGGGCTTTTAGTTCAGGGAGATCTCGGATGCCTTTCTTGGATCAGCCAGAGTAAGTGGGATGAGACTGCCATCTGGTGGCTACGACCCACAGTGAAAACCGGGAGGAAGCATACCACTGGGGTTAACAGTGAACTGGATGATAGTGATGATGGCGGTGGTGATGGTGGATTGGAAGCTAGCCTTCCAGTCAAGATGGCCCTGGGAGCTGGAGCCCTCGCAGCTTGGCCAGCTCTCCTAGATGGCCTGACAACTCGAGTTGAGGGACAGTGATCTGGTGAAGACCGGAAATCAAGGGGAAGAAAGGACACTCGGGTGGGGAGAGAGCAAGTTACATCGGATGTAACAATGGCTCGGTAACTCCTTTTATGTTCTCTAAGGGTTGACTTAAGAAGTCTAATAAATGTTCAGATTCTTTTGTACAATTTTGAAGGTCTGATTTACCAATCTTACACAACGCAATAGATACTTCTAATTCTTGAGGAAGCTGCTCTGGAAAGCAGAAGGGAGGGAGGGAATGATCAAGTTCCAACAGTGCCACCTGCTGGCCCTACGTGGTGAAACAGGCCTGGCCTGACGCTAGCCTCATCGCAGCTATTAGCATATGAAACACCCCAAGTACACATGTGATAACCTCTCCTGGCCAGGTACAGTGGAAACCACAGATGGCAACCATGGATGCACCCTTCGTGGGCAGCGTTTTATGTGTGTCTTGTCTCTGTACTCCCCCAAGAAACTAACTTGGGCTTATGCAACGCGGGGCACCCAATGCTTGACAGGGCCGGAAAATACCACAGCAAGGAAAAAGACCAGTTGAGTCAACAGCACAGGGACACTGTACTGAATCTGCTCCTCCACAGGCGGCACGATGAGAGTGACGTACCTGTTGAGATGGCATCTAGGAAGACCACGGCCACAGGGGCAGGTAGAAACGAGGATCAGAGTGGCAGCTGCAGAGGGCTGAACCTACGGTGGCCTCAAGGATCTGAATTAACAGTTCTCCAAATATTGAGTAAAGTTCCAAAGGCCCCAAAGGTAAAATAGCTATTTAGGATGAAGAAAGACTCAAGCAGCTAAAGATATATTTTACCTTTCTCTGTTGTTTTTCTTTTTTGTTTTGTTTTGTTTTGTTTTTTAAGAGATGGTCTCTCTCTGTTTCCCAGGCTGGTCCTGAACTCACTATGGAGCCCAAGCTGGCCTTGGACTCAGGGCAATCTGCCTGTCTCAGCCTCCTGACTACTGGAATTACAGGCATGTGCCATCACACCCGCATATGTGGTGCGGGGAGAATCAAACCTGGGTACTTAGTGCTTGATGTAGTGCTTGTTAGGCAAGTACTTTAACCGCTGAGCCATTCTTCCAGCCCCATAAAGGTATAACTTATTAAAAGAAGAAAGAAAACCTCAAGTACCAAGGAACTATCACAAAAAATGCCCTATGCACCAAAGAAAATGCAAAGTGATGGCAAACACTGAACCTGGCCTGCTGGGATGGGTGCTCAGGGCACCACAAACAGAGAGCAAGAGATCTGCTCTTGGCAGTCAGCAATGCAGAGAAATGGCCAGTGAGCCACACCAAAAGGACGGAAAGCGAGAGTGAGTCTCTTTCTGTTTAGAAGAAAAGCTCTGTTTACACTTAAGGACCGTCACAAACTTTTGAAAGAGAATATTTACTTGTTCTTGAGGGAGGAGGTCAGAGTGAAGGCCCTGTGTTCAAATCCCAGTACCACAAAAAAAGGAAACTTTAAAATAAAATAGCTTCTTCATCATTTGTAAAGGGAAAATACCATTGTAATAAAAATATCACTTGCTATATAACTTTGGGTAAGTTACTGAATGCTGTGCCCGTTCTACCTGCAAAGCATAAGTGAAAGTGGAGTAGAAGCCAGGTATGGTGGTACACACTTGTAGTCCCAGCACTCAGGAGGTTGAGGAAGGAGGATTGCCAGGAATTTGAGACCAGCCTATGCTCCATTGTGAGTTCAGGACTAGCCAAGACTACAGAGCAAGACACGATTGAGAGAGAGAGAAAGAGAGAGAGAGAGAGAGAGAGAGAGAGAGAGAGAGAGAATCACATACACTAGCTTAAATAATTCCAGACTCCAAATTTGAGGAATCAAATTAATTAAATCAGGAGTCAACAAGTTTTGTTTTTTTGGGTTTTTTTTTTTGAGACCAGATAATAAATATTTTAGGCTTTCCTGCTACTCAAAAGCACCAAGATGTCAATGAGTGATTGGGGTCATTTTCTTTACAGACAGTGAAATTTTAACTTTATACTGCTTTCAAGTCTCATGAGATATTAACAGTCTTGCCAATTTTTTAATTTGTCTGTCAAAATGTAAAGAACATTTTTAGCTGTTTTGGATTGTACCAAAACAGGCAGACCTCAAAATCTCACTCGTGGGCCACAGTCTGCCAGCCCTTGCTACAACTATATATTTTGGGAAAGAGTGTAATGTAGAAAATCTGGAATGGGCAAAATGCCATTTTGGCATTTTCACCAGCTGGCAGGAAGCTGTTTGTTTTGCTCCGTGGCAGTGTCTGCCCTTCTAAGGCTCAACCTTCAAACACCTACCCCACCACGCCCCAAGAGAGGGCCTCAGGTCCAGCATGGCCAAGGTTAGCCTGACACCTTGTGGTTGCATGGCGCATGGCAGGCCTTACCGGGAAGTTAGCAGAAAGGCACCTCCAGGGGATGAGGAGATTCGAGGAGGCCAGGGCAGCGGGGCTAGCCTGGCAGGGAGCCAGCCAGCAGCTGTATGGGGTTGTGGTCCCTGTGGTGGTGGTTATGATCTCTGATGAAATAAAATGACCTGAAGTCCACCCACAGTTCACGCATTTCTCCCTCCAAAGGGAATTTCCAAAAGGCTGACCTTGGGGACATTTTTTCTATTAAAAAATAAAAAGCAGCAGGCACTTCCTAAGCCATCCCAACCACAGGCCCCGTTCCTCATTGATATTCAGGATTTGCCCGGGTCTAGACCAGTCTCCCTGTTCTAATATACAAACAGGAAGAAAGAAGGGGAAATTGCAGGTGTCTCCACCCACCCTTGTCAGGAGAAAGAAGGCTGAAGCTGAGGATCAAATTGCTATAAAAAATGGAGAGTGTAGGGGCTAGGGGTGTGGCTCAGCATTTAAAGCACTAGCCCAGCAAGGCCCTGGGTTCGATTCCCTAGCACTACATAATAGCTGGACATAGAGCACATGCCTGTAATCCCAGCACCCAGGTACTCAGGAGGTTGAGGCAGGAGAATTATCATGAGTTCGAGGCCAGCCTGAGCTACATGTCCACAGTGAGTTCAGGGCCAACTGGCCTACAGAGAGAGAGACCCTGTCTAGAAGGGAAAAAAAAAAAAAAAGCACACAGGAGTTTTATTCTGGGAAATGGCAAACAAGGAATTTCAAGGTGTCCAAACCTCTCATGATGAAAATATCGCAGGACTCCTGGGCAATCTGGGGTTGCATATTACTCTAACCCGTCAGGCTGTTTCAAGCCTGAAGCACTGTAGAGCTGCCATGAAGGTTGGGCTCATTTTGGGGTAAACAAAGAAAAGGTCACTCCCATTTTCTTTTTGCAAGTGTTCCATCTCCCCCTCCCCAACCTCACACACACACAAAAAAAAAAATGTCCAAGGCTGAAGGAATTTAGAGCACTGGCCTACCAAGCACAAGGCCCTGCACCATGTCCCAGCGCCAAGTAAACGGGGTGTGGTGGTGCACACCGATATTCCCAGCACTTGGAGGCTGAGGCAAGAGGATTGCCATGAGTTCTAAGTCAGCCTGGGCACCGCAGTAAGCTGAGGAACAGCCTGGGCGACGGAGCAAGCCCCCATCTTGAAAAAAACAAATTCTAGAATCAAGTTATTTCTCTGTTACTCTATGCAGGGAAGAAGAGTCCTGCCCCGCTGGGTTGGGAGATCTGTCCTTGTGCGTGATTCACGGCCATTCCTTTGTCTTGCCAAAAAAGCAGAAAGAGGAGAGCCTTGGGGTGCTGGGGAGATTTGGTGGGGCTTCTCCCTGAGTTCTGCAGCCCCCACAGCAGCCAGAGAGCTTCTTCTCTGGGGAGACAAGCCCCGAGTGCATCCCACGCATGCTGAACCTCCGAAGCTACCCAAAGGGACAGATGACAAAAAGAGGCAGGGGTGGCCCCAACTGTGGAACCCCAGCTTACGCGGAGAGCTGGCAAAGAATGGAAAGTCTGAGCTCTGGTCGCAGGGTTCCTCCGCGCTGACAAACCAGAGAAAGAGAGCAGAGTTCGCAGCGGACTTAGAGAATTCTGAACTCAACCTCCACCGAGGACTTCAGGGCCCAGCTGTGCGGCCTGCAGACTCTGCCGGCCCCCTCTTCCTGAGTCCCCTCGCCCTGTGCTCCAGGGCAGAATGAGTCAGATCCCCGCACGTTTTCATCTGAAGCCACCTGCAAGGAAGTGAACGGCAGATAGCCACCTTTCCTGAAGCCCCCGGGGCCACAGCGCCATGTGCAACTAGCAGCAAGCTGCGACACAAGACAAGACTTGTTCAGGTCCCTCAAAGACCCCAGCTTCCTTCCTGGAAAAATGCCAGTTCCCTCTCTCAGGGGTGATCCCTCCTTGCCACCAACTCTTCCTGGGCGCTCCCTCCTGCGGGGGCCGCCCCAGCCAGGTCCTGGGACGCAGCCGGAGCCCCTCTGTTCCTGGGTAACTTTCCCGCGTGGGATTTTTTTAGGGCTACGCAGTGGTTTCCCGGGGAGGACATACGATTTCAGTAGACTTTTCCCACCTCCCTCTTGTGCTTTACAATGAAAAACTGTAGGATATTCTCAGAGACCTTCCTGTGCACCCAGGCTGGTGGCACCTGAACGAGGGCAGCGACCCCCAGCCCTGCGTCTCCGGGGCCCCGCCTGAGGGACTTGCCCATCATCCTGGGAGCCAGCACGGGAAAAGTTGGAGTGGACACTGCGGTGGGGTGGGGGCGGGTCTCGCTGGCTCCTGATTGGCCTTACATTTCATCCCCTATTTTTCTCTTCTCTCTCCCCCTCTTTTTCGTTCCTCTCTTTGACCCCAGGGGAGGGGAAATAGTGAGCGATCAAAAATAACTCTCTTATGTCAAAGCCCGGAGGAGGTATAAATACGGAGGCCCGGCAGCCCCTCGGCGCGTCCCGGGCGGGGAGGAGGCGACGCCGAGCGCGCGGGCCGGAGCGCAGCTGCCAGCGCCCCGCGCGGCGGGAGGAGCGGGCTGCGCGCGCCCGGGGCCGCCCGGGGACGGTCGCCGCCGCCGCCGCTACGGGCCGGGCGCGCCTGGCCTCGGCGAGTCTCGGGCTTCCTGGAGGGAGCGCGCTCGGGCCGCCAGCACCTGCCCGCGCCCGGCGCCGCCGCCCCGATGCTCTGCGACCCCGCCGCCGCCCGGTGGCCGCCGCCGCCGCCGCCGCCGCCGCTGCTGCTGCTGCTGCTGCTGCTCGCGCCGCCGCCCCCCGCCCGCGGCGCGCCGGCCGACCCGGGCCGCGGGGCGCGGGCCTGGGCGCGCGTGCTGCCCGCGCGGGAGCCGGGCGCCGCGGGCCGGCTGGCGCTCCACCTGTCCGCCGCCGGCCGCCGCTTCGTGCTGCGCCTGGCGCCCGACGCCAGCTTCCTGGCGCCCGGGTTCCGGGTGCAGCGGCTCGGCGGCGCGGGCGCGGCGGCGGGCGCCGAGCGCGGGCTGCGCGGCTGCTTCTTCTCGGGCACGGTGGCCGGGGAGCCCGGCTCGCTGGCGGCCGTCAGCCTGTGCCGCGGGCTGCGCGGCTCCTTCCTGCTGGCCGGCGAGCCGTTCACCGTGCGGCCGCAGGGCGCGGGCGGCGCGCTGGACCAGCCGCACCTCCTGCAGCGCTGGGCGCCCCGGGCGCGCGCGAGGGCAGCCGAGGCGGAAGACGGGCCGGGGGGCAGAGGCGACGCGCGGGAGGACGGCCGAGGGGAGGCAGCCGGCGCGGGCGAGCGGCCGCCACGCGGGAAGGGCGCCGGGAGGACCAAGCGGTTCGCGTCCGAGGCTCGCTTCGTGGAAACGCTGCTGGTGGCCGACAAGTCCATGGTCGCCTTCTACGGGGCCGACCTGCAGGTAGGACCCGAGACCCCTCGCTCCCCAAAGCGAACGAGGAAAGGCAGAAGCCTTCCCTAACCTCCGCCGTCCTGGCGTCCTCCGTCCCCTGCCGAGCCCGCGTGGAGGAGCTGGGCCCTCCCTCTCCCGCGCGGACCCTCCCGCCTCTGCGGGCGACCGACCTGAACGCGGGTTTGCACGCGGCCCCCGCACCTGCCTCTCCCCGCAGGGGTGAGAGTGACACTCTCAGGAAGAGCGTCCCGCCACCCAAGTCCCCAGCTCGCTGCCTTCCGGATCTCGGGGGGCTGCGGGGCGCCGCGGGGCTGGGAAGAGGGGGCTAGTTGATTCCTTTTGGGCGCAAAACTGCGGCTTCCACGAGCCGGAGAAAGGGTCTGAGAGGAAAGGGGCTGCCTGGCTTCTGTGCGCCCAGCTGGTTCTGATCAACGGGCACAGAGCTACCTTGCCAACCTGGCGCCCGGCCCTGGCGGAGCCTGGCTGCGCCCGAAGCCAGCACAAAGAGGGAGGGGAACAGAATCTCTGCCGGGGGCCGCAGCCCGGACACAGAAGTTTCACGGGAAGGGGGAAGCAGCGGTGCTCGGAATGAGCTCTGCTGTCGGTGTTCGTGGAGGAGCCGGAGCTGTGCTGGGTCCACCCAGCTGCCCTCAGCTCCCACTCGGCTGCCAGAGCTGGTACGTTAAAACCGGCTCCTGGGGGGGTGGGGGGGGGCGGGGAGGAGGCTGTTGTATCGTTTCTAAGTAGATGCAAAAATGGTGCTGGCTCAGCAAGAGGTGTCTCCGCCACTTTAAACCCCAAATCTTCCCACCAATGACCAAGAAAACAGTGTGTCCCGGAGAAGATGTGGGTGCAGGAAAGGCTGTCTTCTGCCTTCTCCAGGGGGCGTAGAACCAGAGATGTGAGAACTGACCTGTCCGCAGGTCATAGTTCCCTGGAACGGGGTCCTGGCACCTCCACAGCTCGGGAACACTTTTGCAGTAATGGCCCCTTGGCTCTTCCCAGCTGTTGAGGGCACCAAGCTCATGGTGTCACCTACACAGAGCAGTAACAGAAGGCCTTCTGTTTCTCACGGGATCTTTCTCTCTGCTGTCACTGGGAAATGCAGGTGTAAAAGATTCAGTGAGAAACCAACGGACAGAGGTAAAGGCACCGCCTGGGACGGCCCCGGGGCCGGCTGACCCGGGCAGGCTCCCCTGCACCCTTGGGTGGTATTGGCTTCTCCCACCACATAGCAAGGCAGCTCTGAGCCCTCAGCTCTGGCCCCTGAGCCTTGGGTCAGTGTAGACTTACTTATTTCTGTTAACCCTGGGAGCACAGTGGGACACCAGCCACCTCTTCTAATTCTTTTCCCCAAGAAAATACCAGAGAGGGTGGCAGAAGGCTTTGTCTGTCATTAGGACTGCCACGCCTGGCTCCCAGGGGCTCCCCAGGATGCAGCTGAGAGACACCCATGTGCAGACCCAGAGTCCAAAGGCTGTGCCCATCCCTCCAAGTAGATCAGCGTCTGACATCTGCCTGAGAACCAAACTGTGAGGCAAGCCAAGACCACAGGAAAGTAGCGGGAAAAACAGTTTTCCAGCCTTCTGAGCCAACATGGCCTCCCCACTGCTTGCCTCTGGTCTCACTCTCCCAGCTCATCCCCTAGACCCTGGGGATGCTGAGTCCTCCCCTCAAGGCATACTCGGCATCTGCACATATGACAGCTGTCCAGAGACAGCCAGGCTATGCTGCCGGGCCCCAGGGTTCCCAGGCCCGTAAGGGAGGAGGCTCAGCTGGGGTCTGCATCAGGCTTCCTTCAGTTTTGCTTGAGTCCCAGGCTGCCACCGCTCCCGGACAAACAGACTTTCTGTGACGCAGAGGCCCCAGAGTCCTTCCATCCCCCAGGGGATCACCTGGCGCAGCCTTCCCATCCCCTCTCCTTCTACTTACACAAGTTTCCGAGCCATTGCCAGTGACACACAAGCACCTCTGTGGCCAGCCAACCATCTCAGATCAGGAGAGGGCAACAGACTAGGTTCACAGTATCTGGGAAGGCTGCATTCCTCTATCCAGAGAGCCTACTTTTAGATTTTTTGCTTTTTCTTTCTTTTTTTTTTTTTTTTTTTGAGACACAGTCTCACTTTCCAGTCCAGGCTGATCCCAAACTCCCTATGTAGCTCAAGCCAACCTTGAGTACATGCAGTCCTCCTGCCTCAGCCTCCTGAGTGCTGGGATTACAGATATGTGCCACCACTCCCAGCTCATATGGTGCGGGGGAATTGAACCAGGGCCTTGTGCTTGCTAGGCAAGCACCTTAACCACTGAGCTGTGGACCCAGCCCCTGTACTTCTAGGTCTTATGACCAAAGAAGTCTTCACCCAGCAGGACCCTCCCCCCAGCTCAAGGTGGGCCCTACCTCCCTCCACCTTGATCTTATATCTCAGTCTGCATGTCCCCCTACACACACCATCTGGAATAAGGGAGGGCATGAGGCACAGGTGTGACCACGGCCAACCTCTAAGATTGTCCGGCCTTCCTTAAATGAGTACATGCACCCAGTGGATAGAAGAGGGAACATCAAGTCCAGGCACCCCAAGTCATGGCCCACATCAACCCACTTCCCCCAGATGGAGCCAGCTCCTAGCAGATGACTCTCCAGGGAGACTCAGAGATGGTACACAGCTGGAAGGCACTTCCGGGTGGCATACAATAACTGAGGAGGATAAGGGTGATGATGAGAAGTGCCTCTCTCCTTCCCAACCCCCCAGGAGTAAGTTCCAAGACACCTGAACCAGATAATTACTTCCAGTGTAAGTGCCCGCTCTGGTTTGGATCCAGAGTGTCCCCCAAAAGCCTCAGGTATTTGGATGTAGTGGAATATCTGTGGAAGGTAGGGGCTGGCTGGAAAAAGTGGATGATTGTTTCAACTTGTTGAGACTGGGAGGTGCCCAGGGCATTGCTTTCAGGTTTGTGTTAGTGACTTGTGGACCAGGAAACGAAGGGGGGCACCCACCTTGGTTGTGGGGGCCCCAACTGGCAGCTTGAACAAAATAAAAGAAGGGAGAAGAAACATGGTTATGGCTTCTCCCTGGAAAAGCCCTGGCCTTGCCTGAGTCTTCAGACATGGCTAGCCCCTCACTGTCTTGGTTTCTATCTACAATGCCTTAAGCAGCTCTCCAGCCTCTGCCATGTGCTTCCACCCATGCTGGCTGCCCATGAAGGGACTGTCTGAGACCTTCTGAAACTGTGAGCTAAACTAAATCTTTCCTCCTTTAAATTGTGGGTGTCAGGTACTCTGTCGCAGCACCCAGAAAGTAACTAAGACATCGCCTGTGTCTACGTGAGGATTCTCCCATCTTCTGAGTGGCTCAGCTGCTCCGAATGTCTTCAGTTTACAGTGTGGTTTTACATGCATACTCCTTTTCCACATCTTGATCATTTTTACTTTCTTCCCTTCTTCCTCCCTTCATACCCCTGACATTTCCTTTCCCTCTCCACAAAGTCTGTCTTTGTATTTTCTTCCCTTACTCTTTTAACGTGATCTTTCACTTTGTTATAGTTAGATTTTCTCATATTAGAGAAACCATACAATATTTAACCTTCTGTATCTGATTTCATTTCCCTAAGCCTGGTGGTCTCGAGGTGCATCCATTTTCCCACAAATGACTCAAATTTATCTTTCTTGATAGCAATCTAGTATTCCATTGTGTCCATGTACCACATCTTCTTTGTCCATTCCTCTGTTAATGAACGTACGGGCTGCTTCCAGGATTTGGGCTCTTTTGAGTTGGACTGCTATAAATATGGGTATGCATGTTTAATCTCAGAGGAAATAGGTGAGAGGGTAAGAGGGTGAATGTCACAACTCACGGAGGACCTGTGACTTTTCCAATGTCGCGCAGCTAGTGAGTGGCAGGCTAGATGTGCAGCTCCAGTCTCCTGAGCCCAGCACTTTGTCACTGCACCATGTTGCCTGTTCACCACGAGGGGTGTGTGGGCTTCCCTTTACCCTCTGATGCTTGTCAGCCTTGTGGGATGGCTGTTCAATCCAGCAGTTTCAGGACATCCGGTCCACAGTCAGGCCTTATTCCTGAAAAGAAGCCACCTTTTCCTTCAGAGCTGTGAGAAAGAACGAGCTGTGCTCAAGGCTGATCTTAGCTGCCACTGCTAAGTGACAATAAAGTTTTCCAGAACTGTGTCCAATTGAGTTCACTTAAGCCCTTGGCATAAGGGGCCCCCTACCTCCCACCTTCTTATCTGGTTTCAGAGTTAAGGAGCTCAAACAAAGAGGGTTTTCTGAGATGAAAGACCTCCTTAGAAAAGTACTGACTGTCTACACCTAGCCGCTGCTAACTGTCGCCTGGAACCCAGAGCAGGACAGAGTTAAGTGGCAGGCTGGGCAGTGCCACAGGCTTGGTCTCATCTCAGCATCTCAGAATTAAGTGCAGCTTCTGAATTTTTTCTTTAGCAGAGAGGGTCTGGGGTTGTGATTATCTTCCTCAAATATTCCAGAACATTCCAAGATGTCAGGCTCCTCAGGGCAGATTTCAGGGAACGGCCTTCTTACCCCATGTATGTCCTTCAGGGTAAAAGTCTTCTACAAGCCCTAGTATTGACGGTAGCCTAGTTGGCCCAGCACAGATGCAATTCATGCCTGTGTGGCGCATTAATAGTATCACCTTCGATGTCAAGAGCATCCTAGTTTAGATAACAGAAACAGATGTGGGGCCCATGACTCTCTAGCTCCCCCAGTCTTCAGGGCGAGAGGCACGTGCTACATGCACATTAACTGTGTTCCTCCCACTGGCAGTAGGATGAGCACGTCTTTTCCATATACTGTCTGAGGAAAGATAAGAATTTTCTTGAGAAAAGGTACTAACAGCCAACGGAGGAATGTGCATAGGCAGTGATGGGGTGGCCTTGCTGCTGGCATACTTTTGGTTCCTCGTGGCTGGCAGCAGCAGTTATGGGTGGTGGTGCAGTAACCAGGAGCGTGGGCTTCAGTGTCAAGTAGAAATAACCGAGTGACCTTGAGCTGGTTGTCTGTTTCTCTGCACCTCTGTGTCCTCTTCTTCACTGAGACCACAGAAGCACTTGTCCCAGGTCCTCATGTTGTTGCAAGGATGTAACAAAACACAGTGAGCACGAATCTGGTGCCTGCTCCATAGAAAGTGCCCGCTGCCACTGGAGATGCTGGGAATGTTGTCGGGGTGGATTTGATGGTGTGGCGCACATCCTTGGAGTGCAGGCCACTACTGCTCAGCTTTGCTGCCTTACAAGGTGGAGAGGTCTTCTTTGTCAACACCCTAGACACATTACAGTTCTCTCCAGTGCTGTCTCGGGCCTGAGAGAAATGTCAGCAAAGCAACAGGTGAGCTTCCGTGTGCTGCTCTTTTCGTAGCGTCCTCAGGCACAACAGGGAAGCAGTGGGCTGCAGAGTGTAAGGAACAAAGGAACAAAGGATGGCACTTTGTCACGGAGAAGGAGAGGAGCCCCAGAAGTGCACTTGCCCAGGCTTAACACCCCCCACAACTGTCGCCTCATTGGCCTTGACAACCACAGGAGCTCTGGATGAAGCATCCGTCTCCTCAGCTGTATCTCCAAGAATCAAAGAGGGTTGTGTCCCAGCCAAGGCCTTTTTCTCTATTCCTGGGGGACCTGTAGAGGAGGACAATCCCCCCGACGCCTCCTTTCTCTAACAAGAAAAGCATGAGATCATGATTCAAGAGCAGGGTTGTTTGGTCATCCTTGGCCAGGCAGCAGTGGATCTACCCCGACCTAATGTAGATTTGGAGGATGCCTGCCACGGGGGCCACAGCTCGTAGGGGCAGGATCTCACTCACATCCTTGAGTACACAGCCTGCACTTCTGCAGTGGGCAGAGAGTCATAAATAGAAGCCAGTGACGGAGCAAGCCACGTGACCGTTTCCTTGACTGGCTCCTGGGCCAGCTCCCTGAGCAACTTAAGCAGGGCTTGCCTTGGGACCAGGCATGGGTGGAGAACCAGAGGCTCATAATTCAGCAGACAAAGTGGCCCAGCTGCAGGAGCCCATCCCCCTGGGGGAAGTGTAAAATGTATTGCAAAGCAAGTCTCCCGCCTCTGTTTCCCAGGTGGGCCAACCGGGAGCAGGAGATGTTGGGGACAGCAGCAGCTCTTTGCAGCAAGAGAAGAGGTGAGGAGAGGTCAACGAGACCCGGATATGCCACCACTGAATCCTTGCAGCCCCCACATGATGCACGTTGTCTTCTTGGATAGTGACTGGAAGGAACTTCACATGTCCCCAAGTTTAGTTCATAGTCCTGAGGTATAATGGCTCAGCCTGATGGCTGTGTGGAGTCTGGAGAAAGACTGTGTGAGCTCCCTAAACTGCAGAGGAGGCTCCCAACAGCCTTAGTGTGGAGAAATTTCTATCATCTCACCCTGACCTGTGTACACACCATCCCTTTGGTCTTCCCTGGGGATGCAGCCATTGCCTCATCTCTCACAGAGCCTCAGTCTGGCTGGCTGATTTGGATGGACCATTCTCAAACCCTGAGTTCGCATTTCCTCACGCGGAGTACATTGACCTGACATTTAGCAGCATGCAGCTCTTGACTTCACAATGTCTTTGGAAGACCTCATCTACCCGAAGTTTCAGATTCTGAAATTGGAGCGCAACAGGAAGAAAACTTGTGAGGATAGCTCCAAGTTGTATCTCAGTTCCTTCTTCATCGCTAGGACCCAGTACCCAACACCTGCAGCTTACTAGAGGAAAGGTTTATTTCAGCTCACAGCTTCAGCAGGTCTCTGTCCATTCACCAGCAGCCAGCAGTGGTGGAAGGGTTTGGCACAGGTGTAGCTGGAGAAAAGCTGTCCATGATACAGTGGAACAGGAAGCTGAGAGAGCAAGGAAGGTAGAGCCACACGGAGCGACCGTATATCCTTCCCGGTTATGTCCCAGTGAGCAACCCCTTCTGGGTCAGGCCCCAGTGACCCACCCTTTCCAGCCAGACCCCACTTTTCTTCCCCCCACCCCCACAATGTCAAAGAATGAAGTCGTGCATAAAGGAAGCAATGTGTAAAACAACAAGAATTTATTAGGAAACAAAGGACAGAGGGGTAGAAGCTCCCAGTATGTGGGAGAGGGACCTAAGAGGGTTGCCCCCCAGGTCCCACCTCTCGACAGTACAAGAGATCTGTGGGTAACCTCCATGATTAAATCACCTTCCAAACATGAGGCTTTTAGGAAACATTCCTGATCCAAACCATAGCAAGTTGTCTTAGAAGAAATTACAAGGGTCGGTCCCTGCTCATCAGACCTTTGTGCTGCGATTGTGGCCAGGAGACTTTGTGTCCCCAGAAGCAGAGAAGACAAGGCCAGGAATTAGCTTCAGCAAGCTACCATTCCTCAGCACACACCCCCAGTTGCATAATGATATCATTGGTTTTTTTCCTCAGGAATCCAAATCCAGGAACAAATGCCAAGTTTCAGCTTTACTGATAAGATGTTTACATCAGCCTAAACACAACTGGAGTACACGACATGCTGAGGAAGCTGCCAGCCCCTGTCTGCAGGACTAGCAGAATACTTGGCTCCTTGCCTTTGAGGTGAACAGACAGGTCCCATTCACAAAAAAAAAAAAAAAGAAAGAAAGAAAGAAAGAAAGAAAGAAAGAAAGAAAGAAAAGAATCGTCTGGAACTCCCACACACAGCCTTCCCTGGTGGAATGTCCCTCTTTAGCCTTCCTTCTCTTTCCCCTCCTTCCACTCCCACCGTCCAGGCCCCAAGAGAACAAAGAGACTGTCTGCGGTGCTGTCACAGGGAGCAGGGAGGAAATCCAAGCCCAGCTGGCCCGGCTGTGGGCTCCGGGCACGCCCACCTCTGCCCGTTGTCTCAGTCCCCTGCAAAATCATCCAAGAGGGCCACTCCAAGAGGGCCTCAGGCTAAGACAGCGAGCTGCACCTGGCGTTCTCTCAAAGCCTTGGAATCCAGCAGGGGAATGGCTGGCAGCTAGGACGGAGGACAGGAACAGGACAGAAGCCAAGCAATGACGTAGGCCCCTTCCACTGGCCTGGGGAGAACTGAAAGCAGGTGGGATTGCAAAGCACGTGGGTCACATTAGGTCCTCTGGATTCTCACAAGCCCCAGGCAGAAAGGAACCAATTCTTTGGGGCTATCTGGGCAGAAGCCAGCAAGCCAGGCAATGGGAAACTGAATGAGAAAAGGGCAGACATTCTAAATAGACACATCTGAGCTGGCATCTGGGCTTGGAGAGCAGGGTGACTTCCAACAGGTTATTGAACTTGTATAACTCTCCACTGCCTCACTCATGAAGCGGAATTACATGCCTGCTTCCTAGAGTTAATGTGAGAATTTCATGAATGGATCTATGTGGAACATGGTTGGTGCAGGGACAGAGGAGGTTACTACTAGGAGAAATGACTGCAGCAAAGCTTTCAAGATTAATAACCTCCATCCTGAAGGGTAGGCGTTACCCCCAACAGACATCAGCAGAAATGCTCAGCTGGGTTCTACAGGCGAAACTAAGAGCTCTCATGTCCTCGCTTCTGGGATGAAGCCGGGGGGTGGGGGTGGGGGGTGCTGGTGCAAAACAATTAGTGTCCTTATTAAGCAAGGCAGAATGAGCCATGTAGCGCCCAAGAACTTTCTCTCTGCAACTCTGCTACAGTGGTCACAGTCCTAGATGGCCACTGATGCCCTTGAAATGTGGTGGTCATGATGGTAGAACTGTCCTAATTTTGGTTTTGGTTGTTCTGTTGTTGTTGTTGTTGTTGTTGTTGTTGTTGTTGTTGTTGTTTGAGACAGAGTCTTGCTCTACAGTCCAAGCTGGTCCTGAACACACTGTAGTGCAGTCTGGCCTCAAACTCTTGGCAATCTTCCTGCCTCAGCTTTCCAAGTATTAGGATTACGGTCTGTACTACCATGCCAGCTAATTTTGTTCAATTTTAATTATCTGGGATTTATTAGTAGATAGTCCCACGTAGCTGGTCTGGGTGTTGAATGCACAAGCTTTGGGCTCAGCCCATCTGGGTTCAAACCTGGCTACACATTCATTAGCCTTGTGGTCTTGACCTAATTACTGAGCCTCTGACTTTTTCCTGTGGCAAATGAAGGGAAACAATCCTGAGGCCTCCAGGGCTTTGGGAGTCCTCGGCAAGATGAATCTGTGAGCCAGGTACATGCCACCATGAGCCGGTGGCAGCTCCGGCCACAGGAATGAGCACTTTCCTCTTCCCACTTCCCGACAGAACCACATCCTGACCCTGGCATCAGTGGCAGCCCGGATCTACAAGCACCCCAGCATCCGGAACGCCATCAACCTGGTAGTGGTGAAGGTGCTCATAGTGGAAGACGAAAAGTGGGGCCCGGAGGTGTCTGACAATGGGGGCCTCACGCTGCGCAACTTCTGCAGCTGGCAGCGGCGCTTCAACCAGCCCAGCGACCGCCACCCGGAGCACTACGACACGGCCATCCTGCTCACCAGACAGGTGTGTACCCTGGCTCAGGCCGGCCTCAGCGGGCGCCAGAGCCTCCCTCCTGCTTGGGATTCCAGGGGAGGTCATGAGGACAAGGGTGAGGTATTTGCAAGGGAAGGAGAAGAATCTTACATGGGCGGTTTTCCAAAGGTTTGTGACCAGCTGTCTGCTGAGGTCATAACGAGAGGAAGTGGGCTTGCTCGCGTGGCCCAGGGAGACATGCGGGGGTAGAAGCAGGACAAGGGTTCTGTCTGGAGGGTTGTTAAACATGAAGGTAGGGAGCCAGAGGGTCCTTCAAGACACCCCCATAGCAGCGGGCCGGTCCACCTACCTGGCGTGACTTAAAGGGATGGCTTTCTGAAGGCCAGGGAGGGGAAGTGGAGTAGTATGTCCCAGACCCCATCCACCCTCCATCACAATGGCCTCGAGTGTGGCGTTACCCCCTTTAACAGCCAAGGACACTGAGGCACGGGGAGGCCACGCAGCAGCGGTACCGTGGTGGATCCCAGGCGGGTTCTCTGTGGGATCACGCTGCCTTCCAGAACAGGCCTTTGAAGTCCCAGCCAGCTCAGGACGCTGCCAGCTTAGAATGAGGCACAGGCCTTTACACATGAGCAGCTTAGGGGAAGACGAGGGACATGTTTGTTTCTGTCACTCAGAAATCCCCCTTGACAGCTGTAAGTACACACTGCTGCTGTTGTGTTACACCAGCAAATGTCACGAGTCACACTCCAAGTGAGGAACATGGGGGACAGGTGAGCTGGCTTCACTGTAACCAAGACAGAGAACCCAGTTTTGCAGGTCTGCAAGGTGGGTGTCGGACATGCCAGGCTCTCCTGTTGCTTCTGCCCCTTAAACAAGCTCATACGCACAGGTGACACGCAGGCCAGCAAGCTGGTCTCGGGAATGCTTGGGGGATGATACCACACATGCCCTACACCCACCTCTGGTCTAGGGGCAGCTGCTGCCTGCACACGATCGCTGATAACCCTCTTGGCCCTGCAGAACTTCTGTGGGAAGGAGGGGCACTGTGATACCGTGGGTGTGGCAGACGTTGGCACCATCTGCGACCCCAGCAAGAGCTGTTCTGTGATCGAGGATGAGGGACTGCAGGCAGCCTACACGCTGGCCCATGAGCTAGGTAAGATCGGCCAGGGCACACTTGCTTCCCGACCCCAGAGAGACTGCCTTGCCCAGAGATCCCTGAGGAAAAGGCAGCCCCTACACTCGGCCTTCACTGCCTCCCAATTCCTTTCTTTCTTTCTTTCTTTCTTTGAAACTAGAGATCCAACCTAAGACCTTCTCACTAAGCTACATCGTCAGCCATTTTTATTTTTATTTTTATTTTTATTTTTTTTGAGATGGGATCTTGCTAAATCACTAAGTTGCCTGGGCTGGGTTCGAACTCATGATCATCCTGCCTCAGCCACTCAGAGTGCTGGGGTTACAGGCCTGTACCACCAGGCCAGCTCCTCCTCATGGTGACAGAGTAATGTGCACAAATCAGACAGTGCCTGGCATCATGAGCTCCACTTGACAGGGTCCCCGGGAAGCATCAGAGCACCCAACAGAGGCTTGGGGAAGGCCACAATGCTTCACCAAACTCAGCGCCAAGGACTGGGGGTGCCACATTAGAGAGTAAGTGGAGGAGGTCGGGAATTTAGGCAGGTAGAGGCAGGAAAGAAAGGACAACTGCTCCTTAGTCAGCTAAGAAAGCTTCCGGGTTGAGAAAAGTCCCAACGCGAGGCCTGAGACAGAATCCATAGGGCAGCAGGACAGCTGATCCCCGAGGGGGTGCTGAGTGGATGCCCACATGGGGAGCACTGGGCAGGGCGGGGTGGCTGAGGGCAGAGGAATGGGCCCCAGACCCTCTGTTTCCCCAGGGCACGTGCTCAGCATGCCTCATGATGACTCCAAGCCCTGCATGCGGCTCTTTGGGCCCATGGACAAGCACCACATGATGGCACCATTCTTCATCCACCTGAACAAGACGCTGCCCTGGTCTCCCTGCAGTGCCATGTACCTCACGGAGCTCCTGGACGATGGCCACGGTAGGTCCATGCACTTTCTCTCTGAACCTCATCCTGCCGCCTGGCCCGCGCTGGTTTGGGGAGCACTGTGGCTGTTCCCTCTCAGCTCTCTGGGTGGGGAGAGGCTTCAGAGTCGTGCTATTTATTTCATTTCATTTCACTATATCCATAGTACTAGAGATCAAGCTCAGGTCCTTCACAATGAAAAACGCCCCAGCTCTGTTTCATTTTTGATTTTGAAACAGGATCTTGCTAAGTTGCTAAATTGCCCAGGCTAGTCTCAAATTCATGATCCTCCTGCCTCAGCCTCCCAGAGTGTGGGGGTTACAGGCCTGGTTCAGAGATGTCATAGTAAAAAGATACCCTAAGCATCCCCCCCAGCAGGCCTCTTCCCTGCCAGCCCTGCAGCCTGAGCTCCAGGCTGATCTAGATGCACTCACCAAGGCAGGAGGAATTAGTCTGGGTTGGTTGCCAGGAAGAGGTGAGTTTAAAGGAATGGAAGGACATCTGCGGAGAAGAGGGTGCTCCAGGCTCGAGGGGTGGCTCATGGGGTAGCTCAGAAGCAGCGACAAGGCAGCAGCCGGCTCATTAACGACATGAAGTGAGGGTCCGGGTGCGCCGGTAGACCTCTGGCTATTGGGTAAAACCCTATGGCAGCGTATTCTAGACCCTTCTCATCGGAGGAGGCAGGCGCACAAGTGACACGAAATAGCAGGGGGCCCGACACCGACATGGAGGCTGTAGTGGCAAGCTGTGTACGTCCCCCATTGTCTTACCATGTGGGGTAACCGTAAGTTAGGCACATGCCAAGGGGCATGTCTTTACCCTGGCATTCTGGCAGCAAAAGAACGTCAGTTTTGGAAGAGCCTCTGCCCCCGTCAGTCAGGTGAACTGCGCTAGCAGAGGACGGAGCAGGTTGAGGTCAGGGAACCGCATGTCCGGACCCCGCACTTCCTCACGGATCCTGAGCACCACGGGGTGGCAGGTGCCCGGAGGGTGACAGGAGGCTTGGGCCTTTGCTCTTACTACTCTCCTTTCTCCATCTCAGGGGACTGTCTCCTGGATGCCCCCTCCTCGGCCCTGTCCCTCCCCACAGACCTCCCCGGCCACAGGGCCCTCTACAAGCTGGACCAACAGTGCAAGCAGATCTTTGGGCCCGATTTCCGCCACTGCCCCAATACCTCTGCTCAGGACATCTGCGCCCAGCTCTGGTGCCATACAGACGACGCCGAGCCCCTCTGCCACACGAAGAACGGCAGCCTGCCCTGGGCTGACGGCACCCCCTGTGCGCCTGGGCACCTGTGCTTGGATGGCAGCTGTCTGCCCAAGCAGGAAGTGGAGAAGCCAAAGGTGAGCAAGGCAGGGAGGGAGAGGGGAGAAGGGCAGGGCCATTTGGAAGTAGAGAACCCCTCCTAAGGGTCAGGAACTAGGAGACTTCCAGGCCAGGCCACAACATATGACTTCTAACTAAAATCACTCATCTCTTAACAAATCAAAGTATATTTATCCATATGGGTAAGGTGCCCTGTCAAGGCTGTACTCACAGTCAGTGAGAGGCTGCCATTGCTGTGGATTCTCATCAGTCTTCCTCTGGTGCTTCTTTGGATCTGAACTGAGGGCTTCTGCAGGTTGGTAGGAAAGTGGGCATTTAATAAACATGAGGTTTCACAAATTCCACTGAGATAAGGGAGTGGTGTAAAATAGGAACCTTTCATCAAGAATTGAGTAAAAACTACTCACAGCCTTCCTCCATGTGAGCTAAATTCGTACTCAAGAGATGAAGGCAGGGAGAGGCGTTGTGGGAATCCCGTGCTCCGGGGGGAGGAGAGGAAAGAACCGGAGCCTCCTCTAACCAGGCATAGAAAACTTGGCCCAGGACAGAAGAAACTTGCAGGAAAAACCGAAGCCATGCCAGGGACGGTTTTGAAGTGATTCATTTCTGAGCCCTGTTTTTAGTACATCCAAACTACAAGGCTGATCACATTTCTCTCACTGTGAGCCCCGGAGCCATCCCCAGGAAACAGCACCTCCTGAGCAGCACAGCCCGGTCCTCCAGTGCTGCACAGCTAGGGTGGCTCAAGCGCGCCCAGGCCATTCTCAAGGGCCTGGCTTTTGTGCTGAGCCCTGAGGCCTGCCTTGGCTGGGTCACCGGACACAGCCCGGGCATGGTTCACGGATGTGCTGGGCCCCCTTCTAGTTTCTTCCTCCTTTCTCTTCCCATGTTAGGGAGGGGCAGGGGACGAGTTCGTCCATCACCTCCAGAACGAACTAAGCCAAATGCAGGCAGGGACTGAAATGGAAGGACCAGGACCTTGGGATTATGTTTATCATCTGTGTAGGGAGAAAACCAGGTTCCGAAATAAAGCCCACTAGTACGGAGTCATCCTCCTGTCATGTGAGAGGGCCACACCGTTGTGATCATATACTCAGAGCTTGTGAGCATACTTTATCAGGGCAAAAGCACGAAAGGATTTTTTGAAGCAGTGTCTCGCTCTGTAGCCCGGGCTGGTCCTGAACTCACTATGGAGCCCAGGCTGGCCTTGGACTCATGGCAGTCCTCCTGCCTCAGCAATCCTCCTGCCTAGCTGATGTCGTACTAGGAAACAAACCCAGGGCCTTGCACTGGCTAGGCAAGCGCTTTAACTGCTGTGCCATTCCGCCAGCCCATGAAAGGATATTTTTGCACATCATGTCAGTGATTTTATCTTGGTAATGGTGGTGGGGGGGGTTGTTTGTTTGTTTGTTTGTTTTTGAGATAGAGCCTCACCCTATAATACCTAGGCTAGCCCTTAACTCACTATGGAGCCCAGGCTGACCTCAAACTTATAGCAGTCCTCCTGCCTCAGCCTCCCAAGTGCTAGGATGATAGGCAGGCCCCCATCACACACAGTTTATGTGGTGCGGGGGAATCGAACTCTAGGCCATGCTTCTGCCAGGCAAGATCTTCAACTGCTAAGCTTGACCCCAGCCTGGAAGTGGTGGGGTTTTTTTTGTTTGTTTTGTTTTTTTAAATATCACTTTCTAAGCCAGGTGTGGTGGCACACTCTTATAATCAATCCCAGCACTTGAGAGGCTGAGACAGGAGGATTGCAGTGAGTTCAAGGTCAGGCTGGGCTACATAGTGAATTCAGGACCTGTCTGGACTACAGAGTAGCAAGATCCTTTCTCAAAAGCAGAAGAAATATATATATATATATATATATATATATATATATATATATATATATATATACCATTACTTACCTTTTTCACACTGTTGTATAATTTTAATTTTTTATCTGAGTGTTACTTTTATATTTTTAGGTTTATTATTAGTGCATATTAGCAATGCAGAATAATGATGATGGTTTTGGAGAATTGGTAAATGCACACAACATACCTAGATTAATTGGTATATGCACACAACATGCTAGATTATTTTCAATCCCTTTACCTCTTTTCTTGTTTTTTTTTTTTAAATCTTTTAAACCTATGGAAGACGAAGTTCTACTTAATTCACTTGTAAATTTGGAAGCTAATCTGTTTATTTCCAGAGCATTACTATAGCCCTGGAACCAGTGGCTGGTAAAACCCTGGCAACATCTCTCAGTCACCCTTCCTTAGAACCAGGGTCTGTCACCTTGCTGCTCATTATACCTGGAGTTAGACATTGTGGGACCAGTGTTCTGCCAGCTAGGTAGCAGCATCTTCTGCCTGATCCTGCTACATGCCAGCCTACCTGTGGGGATAGCCAGTGTCTCTAGACGTTGCCTTGTGTAACAGAGCACCCCCCAATGGGGAACTCCTGTAACAGACCTCGACTTACTCCCACAAAAGCTTTGGCTTATTGATCTAAGAGCAGGGCACTGCTTTACACCAGAATGAGCCCGGCAGCTTCTGTGTTCACAAAGCTGCAGCCAAGCGGACCACACAGTCATTAACCACTGGCTGAAACAGCCCACGGCACTCAGTGCGCCAAGATGACGCTCACTGGAGAGGGTCCGCACAGACCTTTGCGGCCCTCTCCCTTTCGCTCCTGACTGGGTGGTGGTGTGTGTTACAGGCTGCGGTGGATGGAGGCTGGGCTCCGTGGGGACCCTGGGGAGAATGTTCCCGCAGCTGTGGAGGAGGAGTACAGTTTTCATACCGTGAGTGCACAGAACCTGAGCCTCAGAACGGAGGACAGTACTGCCTGGGTCAGAGAACCAAGTACCAGTCGTGCCACACGGAGGACTGCCCCCCTGACGGTAATCGCCACTTAGGACCACACCTCCCAAGGCAGCTGCTATTTTTGTTGTGACAGATCCCCAGAGGTGGACAGGAGGGGTAGGTCTCTCAGATCTAAAATTGAGTCTGTGACCAGTCTGCAGTGGGAGCTTTGAGGTGGCTCTCAGGACCCCAGGACAGCCCCACTGTGCTGAGAAAGGCCGCCAAAGTCACAGAGAGAGATTGCCCTGGTCTTCTGAGGTGTGGAAACAGAGCATGTCGCTGCCAGCCAGAGCTCCTGGGGAGGGCCTTCTGCGGAGGGCTCATGTCTAGACCAATCCTTCTCCTGGAGGCATCTGAACGCATGCCCGCGTGCATGGTGGAAGTGTTTTCCAATGCAAGTGGCTGAGCCAAACCTCCAAGGTCTCTCTAGCCAATGCTTCTTAGCTCGGGGAGGAGGGAGGGTTTCTGAATCCCGTTCATGTATGCATTCCTTTTGAGAAGAGCTGCCCATCACCCCTTGGGGCCATTGCCTTACAGAACCTCCCAGGAAGCAAGGCAGCCTCTGCCTGGCACCATCCTGTACTCCAGGGTGTGTTAGAAAGCACATGTAGTAACTCAGGGTGGCAGAGGGCACAGCAAACTTGTAAAAGGGAGCCAGTATGGTGGGTTTACCCCCACCATTCCATCCGTCTCCCCACCCGGCAGCTCCGGGAAGCATTGGCAGGCACAAAAGACACGCGGAGCCTTAGGAGACCTTCATGCAAGTGCCAAGACACCCTGGCACCAGGCTGCTGCATGTTAGAGGAATTTGTGCGCCCTGAAGTCCTGCAAGACAGGGAGGGTCAACCATGGCATGAGCCTGGAGAAGCTTTGCTTTGGCATTGTGAGGCTTTGCCTGGCAGATGGGCTGGCATTTCAGAGAAACGAAGAAAAGACATGAGGAGAGAGGTAGAAGACAGGCACGGATGACAGATGACACCGTGATTTCAGGTCCACCACCATCAGCCATTTCCGTCCAAGTGTAGTACCTCTTGTGTGTCTAGAACTACAATCAAGGTGACGGATGATATTTGTGCTTAAGAAGCTTATGATCCTATGAGAGACCCACAGTCTGTCCGCCAGTAATGACGGCTTCACCTATGAGGCACAGACGCTAGGCTGTGAGGAACTCGGCAGAGGGGTAGGGCAGAGGCACGTTGCTGGGCACTTGGACCATGGGGAGCAATGAGGACTGACGTGCCAGTGAGGTGTGAGGGGAAGAAGAGAACAAGGTGTGATAAACCTTGACTTTTGCTGAGGTAGGCCAAACAGAATGTCCCAGCCCGTCAGGGCTCGACCACTGAGAGCCTTGAAGTCTGAAACAGCATCTGGACATTGTCTATGATAGCAGTCTGGTCAGGTCACCTGGAAGATTCTCCAAACACAGTCCAGACCCCGTCGGTTGGACTGACTCAGAATCTTAGGGTGGAGCACCCCATTTGCATTCAGAGTCTCCACACGTTGTTCAGATCCCAGCTGCGGCAAAGGGCCTGTGACAGGAAGAGAGATCTCAGGTGGCGATGACACAGGGAAGCCAAGGAGTAGCTGCGCGCAGGAGCCGCAGGGCTTGGGCTAGGGAGAGCGGCCTGCCGTCGTTTGAAACACTGCTTGTCCTGAATGTAGTGGAGACTTCTAACAAATTAGAAATAGTGAATGAAGACACCGGGTGCCCACCTCAGACCGGGGTAAGGCAGCACCACCTGATGCATGTCAGGCCGGCTGGCGGAAGGACCCGCCGGTACCTAGCGCTACTGAGGTGGGACATAATGGCAGCGCTTGTCCAGGGATCTACTCTGTGGACAGTCAGGAAGTGGGCATCAGGCAACACAGGAGCTAGAGTGTAAGTCAAGCAGTCTCAGGCTACATGGTCCCGGTTACTGAGGTAATCAAGATGGAGCAAGATCAGCAGAATCATGAAGATACAGTTCTACATGCTATGTGGTGCCTGCCGCCCTTGCTGGTTGGCTCCCTCATCCCATTTAAGTTGGTTCATCTATGACAGAATGAAAATTGTCCCCAAGTGGAAGGGAAGTACAGTGCATGGGCCAGGTGGCTCCTTCCCTGCACCTTTGAGTAAGGATCACTCGTGTGTCCAGCTCAGGGTGTGTTTGGGAAGGCTAGGGTCGGGGAACAGTGGGCCTGTGGCCTTGAGTGAGGAAGAAAGGGGGCCCTGCATCACAGCATTTCTCCACAAGGCCCCCCAGATTCTGTAGGTGTGTTCCCTCCATGCCATCTCTTACTCTTTCTAGGGAAGAGCTTCAGGGAACAGCAGTGTGAGAAATATAACACCTACAATTATACTGACCTGGATGGGAATTTACTACAGTGGGTCCCCAAATATTCGGGGGTGTCTCCTCGGGACCGCTGCAAGTTGTTCTGCAGAGCCCGGGGAAGGAGCGAGTTCAAGGTGTTTGAAGCCAAGGTGAGGCTCCTCCAGGGACTCAAATTAGACATGGGGGTGGAGGAGATGGGGATAGAAACTGACTGCTGCCACCCTCCCCTGCGGCTCTCTTACCTTCTCATACCTTCCCTTTCCCAGGTGATTGATGGCACTTTGTGTGGGCCAGAGACGCTGGCCATCTGCGTCCGGGGCCAATGTATCAAGGCTGGCTGTGACCACGTGGTGGACTCACCTAAGAAGCTAGACAAGTGTGGGGTGTGTGGGGGCAAAGGCAACTCCTGCAGAAAGGTCTCAGGCTCCTTCACCCCCTCCAGGTGAGGCTCCCAGTCTTATGCAAAGGACCGTAAGTGGTTTTGGACTCTGATCAGCCCATGTGCGAGCTGTAGGTTGGGCAAGTTATCTGAATGTTCCAAGCTTCAGTTTCTCCGCACAAGTTTGTCCTGGAGTCATTGTAAGGGTTCCATGAGATGGGGCGTGTGGAACACTTGGCACAGGGCCTGGCCGTAGGAAAGACAGAATGCAGAGCAGTCACTGTTTTATGAGTGCGGGAGGCCACGCGCGTGGGATGTGTCAGCTCTGAGTCAATGGGCAGGAGAGCTACTTGGAACAGCCCGGGCTCTTGCCAGGAAACAGCTCCTCCAGACCTCTTATGGGAAGGACAGCTCGCCCCAAGCCTAATGATCCTTGGCCTTGCTGCAAATGAATCTTCAAAGAACAGGGTACAAGAGAGTGACCTCGCAAATCTAAGAACACCAGACATATCTCTGCCATCCGAGGATCTGCATTCATGTAGCACCTCATGTTTTCCAAAGTGCTTTGACTTCTGAGGTCTCATTTAACTCTTAAAGTAAGTAAATGAGGTGGGCAAGGCCAGTATTATTAATTCTACATGTTCCAGAGGAAGAAACTAAGGCACAAAAAGGTTACAGCTCTTCTGAAATCATACTGGTAGTTGAGAACCTAGATTTCTTGAGTCCTGGTTGACTCTTTTCCTGTTTTGTTCTGATTTGCTTCTGCCATTCCATGCCCTTCCTGGAGAGAGTAGAGGCACGGTCAGCTGTTTTGCAAGGGCCCCTCCCTGCACACTAGCATCTGCTGCATATGTGTTCTGTTTTTCTGGTGGATATGTGAGCATCCCAGCCTCCTCCCATGAAGCAATGCATGCATCATAGTTTCTGAAGGGAGCTCACTTGATAGGACTCTGCCTGGCAAGGCCAGCGTTCCTCTCTCCCATTCCTCCTCCACTCTCTCTATATATACATAACTTGGACATTGTACATGGACAGCCCTTTTCTCACCAGACTCAGCACAGCAGTCTACAGTAGACAACCTGGGAGTCGCCTCAGATCTAAGCTCCAAGGATATAGGGAAATGATACATGAACTACTCAGACCCTAAGTCACTTAGCCACTTTATCTTGGCTACTCAGCAGAGGGACCTTAGACACTTTCACAGCCCTAGCCTAAGCAGCTACTCCAGCTGGGCAAATGGGAAGACCAGCAAAGAGGCCACCAGACTGTCCTCCTCGACAGGGCTCGCCTTCTCCCCTGCCTACAGAACTCAGATTCCCAGAAGAAACCAAAAAACTAAGCTCCTGCCTATCTCACGTAAAACCCTGTGCCACCTGAAGCCTTTCCCCCAAACACTGCCCTACCGCTGCAAAACTTCAGTACTTGTGGTTGTAGGCACACTCAGAAAGTGATTCCAAAGACTCCCCCTTTGAGTCCTTGTTAGTCAAATACGAGGTGCTGTTGGCACAGAGGTGGTGTAGGACTTCTGTCCTGGTGGTGTGCTGGACAAGGTGAGGGCATTGGGTTTTTCATGTTGGTTTGTGCTATGGGTGTGGTGAAATCAAGCCTAATTCTACACCAGTGCAAGGAGCTACACACACCTGAATCTCATTCGGGCCACAAGGTACCAGTCTTGTGGGCCCCCTGCACTTGAACCCCTCCAGCCTCTGATCGCTGTATTTCCGTGCACCCTGCTTAACTCTCCAGCCTACACATTTGCAATAGAATTGACAAAGCAAGAACCTCAAAAGTTCCAGCACACAGCTCCCATCTGCCTCCACGGCTGCTCTGTTTAGGACGTCAGGGCAATCACAACACTGTTTGCCAGCTGTTTTTGTCTGTTCATCCCAGGCACACTTTAGTCTCTAAAGCACCCTGAAGACCCGGCTGGTAGCCGCTGATCCTAACCGTATATTTCTGTCTTTGTAGTTATGGCTACAATGACATCGTCACCATTCCAGCTGGTGCCACGAACATTGATGTGAAGCAGCGGAGCCACCCGGGGGTCCAAAATGACGGCAGCTACCTGGCCTTGAAGACGGCCGACGGACGGTACCTGCTCAACGGCAACCTGGCCATCTCTGCCATCGAGCAGGACCTCCTGGTGAAGGGGACCATCCTGAAATACAGTGGTTCCATTGCCACCCTGGAGCGGCTCCAGAGCTTCCGGCCCCTACCAGAGCCTTTGACAGTGCAGCTCTTGACTGTCCCTGGTGAGATCTTCCCCCCCAAAGTCAAATACTCCTTCTTCGTCCCAAATGATGTAGGCGTCAGCACACAGAACAGCAGAGAGAGGGCCACCACCAACGTGATCCAGCCTCTGCTCCTTGCCCAGTGGGTCCTGGGGGACTGGTCTCAATGCTCCAGCACCTGTGGAGCCGGCTGGCAACGACGGACTGTGGAATGCAGGGACCCCTCGGGTGACACCTCTACCACATGCGACAAGGCTCTTAAGCCTGAGGATTCCAAGCCCTGCAGAAGCCAGCCATGTCCCCTGTGATCTCATGGCGGGGGAGACTTGTGCTCATGGACTTGGGTGCTGGGATAGAGACAGGGTCCCGTTCAGGGTGACTCTATAATTCGAGGTGACATGGCCTGCCCAGGCCTTCCACTGCCACAACCCCTGAATTCCTGAGGGGAAGGAGAAGAGGGAATGGATGGCAGGTCCAAAGTCACCTGGCTGATGGACTGGACCTTGCTCCCATCCAAGCAGAGGGCATAGGTTCAAGGGTAAAAGTGCACTTATTGTACCAAGCAGGAGACTCGGAGCCAGGCTGTGTGCAACGGACTATCAAGGTCACATGAGAAAGTCTTTTCTATTTGGTTTCCCCCAGAAACAATCTACCTCAGAGGGGAAAAACTAGTGTGAGAGAGCTGTGGGGTGGGGAGTCACTGGTGAAGGTCAAAGCCAGTGTCATAGCTGGGCCCAAGTTGTCTTGGGAAAGGACCGTGACTGTCTCAGTGTGAAAATCCATCATCTGTAGGGCTGCAGCATCGACACAGGGTTGTGAAGAGCCACATGTACTCAGGCTGCCACCTGTGAGGGTGGACCCATTTCGAGTATTTATGCAAATATGTCTCTGAACTAAAGTGTGATCTTACGCCTATGAAGTGCTCTCTGGCCTGGGTCCTTATTTCTTTGGAAAACCTGGGGATCCTGGAGCCCAAAGGTGAAGGCTAAAACTAGGTCAGCTCACCTGGAGTGCTCCCAGGCAGCTGGCAACCTGCCCAGGGCTTTTCAGACCTTCTGTAAGAAAGAGGCTGCTGAGCTGGGGTTCTGATAAGCCTGCCAAGCCCAGCTCAACTGGGTAGCGGTTCATTTGCATGATCTAGTCCATTGGTCCCCAAGCCTCAGGGCACCCAGAGGGCTCAGTCAGTCAGATAGTTGGGCCCCGCCCCCAGGAGTTTTGATCCGGTGAGTCAGAGGGTGACCTGAGCATCTGCCTTTCTAACACACTCCCAGGTGACACAGATGACAGAGAGGCTGCAAGTTTAGGGTCTACACTTTTCCCCTGTGCTAGAGGAAATTCCAGCCCAAGGTCATGATGGCATTATGCGGTGCTTCTAGGCTCCTTATTCCGGAAAAGAAGCCTCCGTCCCACTATGCCCACTGCGCATCCTCCTCGTTTTATGGAAGCTGGAGATGCAGCGCCTCTTTGGATCACAGGAGTTCTGAACCTCTATCTAGGTGACCTCCCTGTCTACTAGTCCCCTGACACACACCAAATTTCATCTTCAGCTCTTTTGGTTCAAGCAACTTTAAACCATCCCAAAAGTCCTTTTACTTGTGATCACATTCCCATGCAGGCATCTGAAATCTACCTGGGAGCCTCCACAGCCCCCTCCTGGGTCTCACATCGGCTTGGTCATGAATGCAGACATCAAGAAATGACATTCTAGCCAGGCGTGGTGGCGCAGGCCTGTAATCCCAGCACTCTTGGAGGCTGAGTCAGGAAGATCCCAAGTTCAAGCCCACCATGGGTAACTTAGTGATATTAGTGAGATCCTATCTCAAATTTTTTTTTTAAAAAATGATTTGGAGATATAGTTCAGAGTGAGAGTCCTGGGTTCAATTCCCAGTTATCCACACAAAAAGAAGGAAAGAACATTCTAGTAACCAAAAAAGGAATATACTTAAACTTACATTTCCCTTTTTTCATTACCTTCTTCCCCTGTGTCGTTCCCTTCACGATCCTCTCAAGACACAGGGACAGGCGCGAGAAGGACATGCTATGGGGCCTGGGTGTGGATGGGGACTCAGACCTCTGAGCACAAAGCAGGACCAGCAGGACTTCTTCCTCTCTTGCCCCCTTAACTGGTCTCTCTGCCTGGTGGCAATTTTTCACAGAATTGACCTCTTTTCTCAATCTGCCTTCTTTTTTTAATGAGTGAAAGACCAGACTTTCTTAAATGTAAACAAATGCAAGCACGCACACACACGCACACACACACACATGCGTGCGAGCGTGCGCACACACATACACACAATGGCACGTTGTTGACGACCAGTAAAAGCAGATTCTTCCTTGCTGTGCACCAGTTTTGTGGAGGCTGGCAGACCTCTCCGTCTCTCCTGTTTCTCATTCTCCCCCTACAATTAAGGGCAGTGTGTGCCCCGCTGACGGCTCCTGACGGGCCAGCTGTGCCGTCGCCTCTGCCCACATCATCATGCGCCCTGGCGTGCAGCTGGCAGCCGGCTCGCTGATGTGCAAAGCGCATTGGAATCTCGCTGAGCCCTCCATGCTGTGTGGGCTCGGCTCAGCGCGCGGGACGCACACTTGTTTGTGTCTGGAAATTCAACAGCTGCAGCCCAGAAAGCAGGGCTGCGCGGGCAGACCGCACCATTGTCTGCCCCAGCCAACCACAACTGCTCTTTTAGACCAGAGAAAGATCAGACTTCCTCAGCTGAGATTTGGCGTGTTCCAGCCCTTGCTCCTGATGGACATGGGTACTAGTGCCTTCTGGAGGAAGTCCCTAAGTCAGGGACTCAACAGGTAACCTGGTCATCAATCCTCCAAACAGAAATATTTCAAAGGTGATACATTGGCATCTAGGTTTGCTTCTAATTCTTCACCCTAAGAAAGTGACTTTAGTCAGGCTTGGAGGCACAGGACTCTAATTCTGTCCCTCTGGGAGGTAGAGGCAGGAAGACAGCAAGTGCTAGCCCAGCCCGGGCAACTTAGCAGGTTAGCAAGACCCTTTCTCAAAATTGTAAATTAAAAAATGGACTGGGGACATAGGTCAGTGTGAGGGGAATGGGCTTGATCCCCGGTACCACAAAAAGAGAGAGAAAAAGATGAATCCTTGCTCTATGCCCTTTACAGCCCCTTATTGCTGACCAAAGGATTTTGCAAATTGGGGGCAGGAATTCCCCAACAGAACAGAGGCATACCCCTGCCCAGCAGTCTCCACCCCCAGTTCCACATCGCCTAGACTGCCAGCCACCCAAAGCCCTGAGCACACCCTGTCCAGAGTGCTAGGACAGAAAGCAGAGAAAGCGCCAGGCAGCACTCTCTCCTGTCCCTGAGAAAGACAAAACAGGGGCTTCTCTCCTTCAGTGGCCCAGGGCTGGAGGGCAGCCTGTCTTCACGAGGAAAGGGCTCCACCAGCACAGCACATTTCCCTGCTGTGGGCCTCTGGTTGAGCCTGCAGCCTCGGGAAAAAAAAAAAGAAAGAAAAAAAAAAGCCACTAATTAATTGGACATTTTTGCTGGCTCATCGTGAGTGATCATTAAAAGAACAAATACTGTGGTCATGTTTAACTAACATCGGAAGCCATCCGTGGGGCTGAGAGTGTAGCTCATTGGCAGAGCCTATGGCTAGCGTGAGAAAGGCCATGGTTTCAAATCCCAGCACCACAAAAAAAAGGAGAAAAGGAGAAGGCAGAAAAGACAAAGAGCAAGGAGAGGAGGAAGGGAGGAGGACAGAGGAGAAATATACTAAGCAACACAAGATGGCACCCTGAAATGAGCCCTACAGAGACATAAGTGAGGGGTCACTCACAGGCCTGCCTCCCCAGAAAGCCCACCCCAGCACAATGATGTCACATGATTAAGTAGTTCACGTGGGACGCCATGCCTGGGAACATGGCAACCCCTCCCAGGCACCTGTCAGGTTTGTAGGCCGCTTTTATCAAAACAGATGTGCCTCCTTACAACTGGCACCATGTTTCCCTGGTCCATTCCTCTTTAGAGGAGGAGATTCTCTGATGTACTGCTGAGGAAGCAGCTGGTCTTGCATACAATTGAGTGCTAGTCCCCCTGCCTCCCCCAGCAAATAAAGGGGCTCCTCACAGCCACTACTCAGCCTCTCAGAGGAGAGACAACACCCAAAGCCCAGGACATGTCACACTGCAATGTTGAAGCAGGGAGAGGAAGAGCCACCTGTCTCTTGGAACATACCTTCCCTCGGGCCTTGGGCTCAGTGAGGGGAGACAGGAAAGTTCTGGCTCATCCTCCATCCCCATCAGCTGCAAGGCCTGGCCCTGGCAGATGTGGAATCACCCCAGGAGAGAAAGCTCAGAAGCCTCACCGGTCCTCGTTCCAAACAGCTTGTCAGTCCCAGGGGCACTGAAGGAGCTTGTCCTTGGCCAAACACAACTTCCTGTTTCTAAGAAAAGGAGGGGAAGATAAAGACTTGAAAGGAGTTTGGACACTGGAGATTTTGGGTTTCTGTAAACGCAAATGAATCAGACACATGTGGAATAAATTTCCCCGGAAGTAAGAAAAGATGCTGTGAGTTGTTGCTAGACCACGACGTGGGAAAGGGGGAGCTGGAAGGAGAGGTAAATCAGATGCTGGAAGGAGGGAGGAAAGCCATGGGAGCGTCAGATCAAAGGGGGGTCCAACGATGACAAGGTCCCGGCCCCCCTCTACCACTTCCTGATCTGCAGATGACTGCAAACTTCCTCATCTCTGAAGTCATAAATATCCTGCCCCCCAACCACAACTCCTCATTCTTCCAGCTCTTTTGATGGTCCTTCTTCGTCACTGGCCCCCAGGTCTCTCGGCCCCCCCGCAGGTCGGCTCTCCCCATCTGCCTTTACTTCTTCCATGTCCCCACTTCTCTCCCTGTGCTGCTGGACTCCAAACCCCTCGACCTTAATCTTGATGACATTCCTGTTGGCTTTCTTCCCAACCCCCAGCCCACCTAAGTGACCCTGTCCTTAGAGCCAATTCTTATCCCTCACCTGTATTGTTGCATATGCTACAGATTCTTCACCTTGGACACAGACTGTAGATATGTGAGGTTTACACCCTCTACTTAAGTCTTAGTCACTTCCTCATCACTAAAACACAGCACCCGACACCCACAACTTGCAGGAAGAGAGGTTTATGCTAGCTCACCGATCAAGGTCTCAGTCCACTCAAGTCCAACCAGCAATGGCGGAAGGGCTTGGTGGAGGGCCTGTGTGCTGGAAAGCTCATCACCCCGTCATGCCCAGGAAGCACAGCAGAAGAATGGAGCCAGCAAGGGAGATACACCCTTCCAGGTCACATGCCCAGAACGGTCCTGCCTCATAACAGCAGAGGAAATCATTAGTGGATTAACTCACCTGATCCGATGAACCCCACGACCCAATTACCTTCCAAACACAGGAGGCTTCTGGAAAACATTCTAGATCCAAGCCCTAACAAGGGCTACTGGCACCTCAACGCTGTCCAAGACATCAGTCCTTCTCTTAAGGCAAGCCCATCCCAGGTGCCCACCTCGCTGACTTCACATGGCACTCAGAACTCTGTGAGCCTCCCGAGAAGGCAACTCCAGCGCCAGCTTTCCAGGGAGATGACTGTCCTCTTCTCTACGCTCCTCAAGTTTATGGTGCTGCCAAATTATGCTGTGAGTAGGTGACGTGACCTCTACTACTCAGTGGAACCCAACAGAGCAGCTCTTCCCACGGAAGACAGAGTAGATGGAGACAGGCTCACAATGAACAGATCCAAACTAACAGACACGAATCTAGAAGCACAGTACAATTCTTCCTTATTTTGAAAGATGCATACTCCAGTCTCTGTCAAGATTCAAAAGTTAATGTGTCTACCTTATTACATCTGCTGCCAACCACCTCTGAAGGGCACAGCACGTCAGACCTCAGCCACTCTGTCCTGTGCAGTTTCACTGCTCAATGGATGGCTTTTCCAGCTGCAGGAATGGGAGAAGCCCTCAACAGAGATAGGACCAAGGACGTGGCATCTCGAAGACAAGAGACTTTCTACAGTGCCGACCTTGGCCTCCTGCAGTGCCGACCTTGGCCTCCTGCTAGCCTCGCGTGTTCTCAAGCTGAGAGGATTATCTCCTTCTTCCCCATTCTGACTTGTATTTCAGAAAACCCTCTTCCATTTTCCTAGCACACAGATAGCTCAGATCAGGCCAAGGAGCACAGCCCAGTGGTTGGAGCTCTTGCCTCACATGCATAAGGCCCTGGGTTCCACTCACCAGCACCACGAAAAATTAACAGAGTGTAGCAGTGCATGCCTGTAATCCCAGCACTTGATAGGCTGAAGCAGGAGGACTGACATGAGTTCAAAGTCAGCCTTATGGATTCAGGACCAGCCAGGCCAACAGAATGAGACCTTGCCTCAAAAAAATAAAATAAAGTAAAGTAAAATAAAAATTTAAAGGCCAGATCTCAGAATTAAGGATGGGATGGAAAAAGAAAAACACATGCCCTGTGAGAAAATAAAAGGTATAGAACTGTGTGCATGTCTCACCACCAGTCCTAAAAATCTTGCCTGCAGCTCTATCCATCCTTTTGGAAGTCTGTCCTAGCCTGGCCCAGTGGTGTAGGCCTGTAATCCCAGCTCTCTGAGAGGCTGAGGCAGGAAGATTGCTGTGAAATCAATATCAGTGTTGGCTACATAGTGAGTCTGGACTACAGAGTAAGACCCTGTCTGTAAATTAATTAATTAATTAATTAATTTTTACATGAAGTCTATTCTTTATGTTTCATGGTAGAATGTTCTCTCTCTCTCTCTCTCTCTCTCTCTCTCTCTCTCTCTCTCTCTCTCTCTCTCTCTCTCTCTCTCTCTGTAGCCCGAGCTGGTTCTAATCATACTCTGTAGCCCAGACTGGCCTTGAACTCATGGCAATCTTCCTGCCTCAGCCTCCTGGGCACTGGGATTACAGATGTGAGCCACCACGCCCAGCTAATTTTTATGAGGTGCTGGGGAATCAAACCCAGGGCCTTGCACATGCTAGGTAACTGCTCTAACCCTTCCGACTCGCTTGTACGCACGGGCCTCAGCCTGTGCCTCCAGTCATCCGCGTGCCCTGTCCCTGTTCTCCCCTATACAACCCCAAAGCGCACATTCCTCATTCTCTCCCTTCAGACATCATGTACAAGCTTCTTCCCTCCCCAAGACGTTCCTTGTCCTCTTTCTCTTCTCTCTGCAACACTGCTGTTTATTCAAGTTTGATTCCAGGTCACCCTCATCCTCAAATACCCCTCAGGTTAAGTTAAACACCCCGTGGTGTGTGCATGTCACTGAAGGATTCAGTGGGATTCCTTCTAGGCTCTGCTGCTGGGCCAGGGGCTCTGCGGGCCGCAGGCTGCATCTCGCGTTCACATGCTTTCCTGAGTCTCGTTCAGAGGCTGTCATACAGCAAGCTGGGAAAGTAAGTGGTTGTATTTACTTCCTCCTTGAAAAGATGCGTCCACTTCCCCCACATGCCTGGGGTCCTCTCTGCTCCCTCCCAGCCATCATCGCACTGGGGAGACAGCTCCCACTGCCCAGGGACACTGCTCTCCAAGATCCCCAGTGGCCTTGTGCTAAATAAATCCCACAGACGTTCCTCAACCCAGGGCCTGAGCTCTAGCCCACCATCAGCCATTGCCCCTTCGCGGGCCAAGTTCCTCCGGCTTCCCCTCCCCTTCCCAGAGGGTGGGGTCTCACCTGCTTCCATGGTTTTTGTATCTTTTACATGCCATTCACTGCCAAATTTGAATTCTAAGGCTTTAGCCCAGGAGCCCCATTTTCAGGACTCAGGGACCTCAGGTTGTGCTGTGGGTACACTCAGCTACAGTGGTGCAGTGAGGACACACAGAGAAGCCACGGAGGCCAGGGCACAGGCACAAGGTGGAAGAACACACATGAAGCCTCCGGCAGAGGCCCCGCAGAGCTCAGTACCTCCCCCTACAAGTGACATACCCTCCCTCCAACACCCTGCTACAGAAACACAGAACCCACTGGAGGCTCAGGGACCAAGGTCGCCACTGGGGCTGCACAGGTCGGCCCCCCCTCTGCCCAGCGTGGCCACATTTCTAGGCTCCCAGTGAAAGGTAGCCCTTTAGGGCACAGATTGCACAGGAACTCCTGCCGTACCGGGTGACTACTGACTGGGGACACTCCAAGAGCCAAGTTGCCATATGCCAGCCAAGGGCCACCCTTGCAGGCAGGTGACTGAGGACATCAAGTCAGACTGCTGCCTTACCTCCTTTTTGCCCAGGCTAGATGGGTGCACTCAGTTAAACTCACCACCCACCCCCTTAACCCTTGCCCCGTGTCCTGGTGTGTTCCCTTCGCCTCCACTTACCCAACCCAGCACTGGCTAGACCAGCCCTGGAAATGCTGCCCACTGCTGCAAAGCCCGAGCCCCTCACCCTGCGCAGCCACGCAGCCCCTCTCCTGTCACATCTGACATCCCTGTCACCTCAAGCTCACATCATCCAAACTGATCTTTTAAACATGAAAACTGAGTCATTCAACTTCTCCACTTTTACTGACTTCCAGACACACTCAGAATAAAAACCCGACCTCTTGACAAGAACAGTCTCCCCTTGTGAACCACCGCCTGTCAGCTCCCACGCTTGACTTGCATCACTCTTCCCTGCTGGTGACACTTTCCCTTGGCAGTTTCTTGTCGAGGCCTTTCTCACCATGCACGCCACCTGGAGCCGGGGACCCTGTCTTCCCTGCTAGCTGCCTGTCTCACCTCAAGTCATACTTTTGGTCTCAGGAGACTCAGGAGCCCTCCCCACAGTCCCCAATCTAAGTGAGGTTCCCTTACTCTGTCATAGCTAATCACTCTGTATCTGTCACCTCCAGTGGTCATCGACCACTCTTCCATCTTCCCACTAGACTGCAAGCTCCCAAGGGGTGAGGACTCTGCTCCCTGCTGGACGTTTGCAGCCAACCTAGCACTGGCCACATGGTTAAGTTCTATCTCTGTCAGATTGCGCTGAGTAACAAAACACCACACAAGGTGTGCCCTAAACAAAAATTTATCTCTCATAATTCCTGCAGCTGGAAGTCCAAGAACAAAGTGCCACGAGGGCCAAGGCCAAGTTCTGGTGAGGGCTTTCCAGCTTGCAGATGGTAACTCTTTCCATCATGTTCAGAAGGCTTTCCAAGTGTGTATGTGTGTGAATGTATATGTATGGAGACAGAGCGAGAGAGAGAGAGAGAGAGAGAGAGAACTCCAATGAATCTTCTTAGAGGGCACTAATCCCAGCCTGCAGCTCCAGCTCCATGAACTCATCTGACCCTAGTTATCTCCTGAAGGTTCAGCCTCACATACAGCCAACTGTCCACATAGCAGGCTCCAATTCCTTACAGTCAACCAGTCATTGGTCAAAAGTACTTGAAAAAAATTCTGCCTTACCTCCAAAAGGCAAACTTCAGTTTGCAATGTGCTGAGTACAACATGAAATCCAGTGAATGAAGGAGTCAGGGTACTAGGTATAATAAGAAACCTAGAAACCAATTCAAGTCCACAGGAGGGTGTCTGTAGGCTATATGCAAATACTACACCCTTATGTATATATGATGTCTTGAGCATCCAAGAATTTTTGTGTCCATGGGAGAGGGAGTGTTCAGGCCAGAATATCACAAAAAAAATAAATAAATAATATGAATGAGGAATTGAAGACATCTGCTGCCTTTCCACATGGAACTACTTAAACAGGTTATGGAAATGTATCCAATGAAGTGTCATCACCTAGTGCAGCCACCCAGGACAGAGAAAAGCGGCAAAGTGCTAAAGGAAGTTAACTCGTATGCTCCATGCAGTAGAAGGTACACAAGCCTATATGTGCATGTATTTCTTTGTATATACACAAAACATGTCCAAAAGGACACTGGAAGTACATCAGCACCAGCTCCCACTGTAGGCAGGGGAAACTTTCACTCTATGCCTGTCTTAGTCACTTGTTCATTGCTGTGACAGAATACCCAACATACACAATTTAAGAGAGGAAATACTTACTCAGCTCACAGTTACAGAGAGCATCACACAGACCATTTTTAAGCAGCCAGCAACCATGGAAGCACATGGCAGAGGCTGGAGAGCTGCTCACAGCATTGCAGACAGAAAGCCAAGAGAAACAGGAGCCATGGCCCTGTCTAGGGACTCAGGGAAGGCCAGAGCTTTCCCAGTAAGAAGCTGTAACAATGCTTCTTCCTTTCTTAGTTCAAGGTGCCAGCTGAACAACCCACATACAAAGTGGTTGAGCCTCCCCCACTTCCTGGCCCACAAGTCAATACCAAACACCTGAAAGCTCTGCCCTGGGAAATCCCCAGTTTCAACAAGTTGACACAATCCCTCCAGAACAAAACCCAAGTATCTGTCCCTTCCATCCAGGATTTACCTCCCAATAACACACAGTTCCACTGTTATACCACTATATCCAAATACATGAGGTTTTGGAGGAACACTCCAAACACAAACCTGGATAATCTTCTGTATTAGTTGGGGCTCTTTCAAAAGACAGAATTTATAGATTTTATCACAAAAAAGGTCTATTAGGAAGGCTTACAAATCTAAGGATTGAGATGGTCCAAGATGGCTGCTCAGCTAGTAGATCTCCCGTCCGGAATTGCAGAACAGACAGTGAGGCGAGAATCTGCTGTAGATCTCGGGTGAAGACGCAAGCCTGAAGATCGGCGACTGAAGGGCAGCAACAGGCAGATAGGCACAAGTTGAGACGGGCACAAATCTGTACTGATGATCTGCAGCATGAAGCAAGTAGGCGTCTGTAGACAATTGTGAAGGCGAGAGCTTTCCCAGAGGAAGAAGCTGTAACAACTTTCCCTCTTCCTCCCTTCTATACCGTTGGAGTTCCAGTTGGCCCTCCCACACCTGGGTGGGTGCTTTTCTCTCATTGGCCAGCCCACAAATGACGCACACTCTAATCCAGACCAGTTCTTGATCCCCTATCTAGGGTGGCTGACAAATCCTAATCCTAACAAAGGTGTGGGTCCTAATTCTGTCAAATTGGCATAATCCCATCCATGGACACACCTTCCATCCCTGGGCCCCAAAAGAGTCACGTCTACCTTCTTATGCAAAACGCATTTAGTCCTCCTCTTAGAACTGTGAAAGTCTTAACAGTTTCAGCACTGTTAAAAAGTCCAAGTCTAAAGTCTCCTTTGAGACTTAAGGCAAACTCAGCTGAGAGCTCCTGCAAAAATCAAAAAGTTGGGGCTAGAGGAATGGCACCGCTGTCAAAGCATTTGCACTTTGATTCCCTAGCACCACATAAACTGGGCATGGTGGTGCATGACAGTGATCTCAGCACTTGGGAGACTGAGGTAGGAGGATTGCCATGAGTCCAAGGCCAGCCTGGGCTCCATAGTGAGTTCAGGACCAGCCTGGTCTGCAGAGCAAGACTGTCTCAAATAAATAAATAAAAATTTAAAAGTTAAGTAGTTCCAACCTACAATGGCAGGAAGTAACCAATTCCCATCCCAAAAGAGAAGAACAGGAGGATCAAAAGCAAGCAATTGAACCAAAACAAGTTTGGTTTTTGTTTTGTTGCTGTTTTGTTGTTGTTGTTTGTTGATATAGGGTCTCACTCTGTAGCCCAGGCTGGCCTCAAACTCACCACAATATTCTGCCTCAGCCTCCTGAGTGCTGGGATTACAGCTGCACGCCACCACACCCAGCTTATGCAGTGCTGGAGAATCAAACTCAGGTACTCAGCACTGGCTAAGCAAGTGTTTAACTATTGAAATATTCCTCCAGCCCCCAAACAGGTTTTAAACCCAACTAGGCAGTTAAATCCTTTAGCTCCATGTCCAGTTTTTGGGATAAACTGGGGCAAGACATGAGCTCCAAAGAGTAAGGGTGGCCCTGCCACTTCAGCGTTGCCTCTAGCTGCAGCATCCAGCTTCTCTGCTGTGGGGAGGCTCCGCTGGTAGCCTGTGCCCTTCCTCAGCCAGTGATCCATGTTTCTGGCATGTCAGTGTTTCCTGGCTCTCACTGCACCTTAGGCTTCTCCTTCACAACCTCACGCACTGCCCTCCTAGAGGCATACTGTCTGGCCTCCGAGGCCTTCCTCTGCAATCTGGATGGAAGCCTCCATGACCCAAGTCTCGCACTCTGAGTGCCTGTAAAGCCAGCACCACGCAGATGGCGCCAAGATCTGTCACTGGCTGGAGCAACAGCCTTCTTGCCTTTGGCTGCAGCAGGCTCCATGTGCCTGGATGGCTGAACTCCAGGTGACTGGTCTCTAGTAAGCACTTCTCTCTTGGGCCCTACAGGGTGGCTGTGGTACTCGTGTCAGAACAGTCTTTTGCCTTTCCTTTGGCAAAGGGTGGGATCTTGCTGATTCCCGAGACACTCAAGGACTCTTTTCACAGTTTTGGTTCCCTATATTTGGCTTCTTTTTAATGCTCATCTCTTTAACATCCCTGTGCTCTTCTGCCCATCTTTGCAGCCCCTTCCAGTCTTGCAAAACTGCAGAATTTTTACACCATTTTTCTGTGCCATTTGTTCCTGTTTCTCAGTGTATAGCTGGCTAAAAGCTGCTAGCAGTACCCACAATACAGTCTGAACACTGGATTGCCTTGAAATTTCCTCCACCAGATTAAGTAGTCCACCGCCCTTTCAGGCAACTTGTCTGGACAAGGGCCGAATGCCAACATGCTTTTTTCCAGAGTATAGCATGCATGATTTCTAGACCAAGTGTCAATAAAGTTCTCCTTCTTATCTGAAACTTTTTGAGCCTGGCCTTTCCAACCCACGCTCTTCACAGCATTCTGGTCTTCTGAGTTCTGACTGGAATCTCCCACCAAATTCAGCTCAGAGCACTTTGGAGGACACTCTAAATCCAAACCATAGCCATGCCCTTGTAAGCCTTTCGGCTTGTGTGCTGTGTTACTTTAAGACTGCATTATTCCCCGGCCCAGGGGCTCAGGCCACCCTTACTCTTTGGAGCTCACGTCTTGACCCAGTTTATCCCAAAAACTGGACATGGAGCTAAAGGATTTAACTGCCTAGCTGGGTTTAAAACCTAATGGGGGGTGGGGGGCTGGAGGAATATCTCAGCAGTTAAAGCGCTTGCTTAGCCAGTGCTGAGTACCTGAGTTTGATTCTCCAGCACCGTATAAGCTGGGCAGGGTGGCATGCAGCTGTAATCCCAGTACTCAAGAGACTGAGGCGGGCGATTCCTTTAAGTTCCAAGCCAGCCTAGGCTGCATAGTGAGTTCAGGACCAGCCTGGAGACAGAGCAATACCTGTCTCAAAAAAATTAAAAAATAAAAATGAGTGCACGTGTGTGCATGTATAAGGCTGTGTGCATGTGCGTGCACACTCACGCGTGCAATGCATATCTGCTGTATTGGACTGGATGACATCTTGGCCTGATCTGGGTGCATCTTCCAGCTCGCTGATAAAGCGTCTTTCCCCAAAGGCCGGAGCTCTGGCCTGCCTGTGGAGCAGCAAAACCTTGGCGGCAAGACAAAGGATCCAAGCACCCGAGCAAATGCTGCCAGTCCCAAGGGCGTGGGCAGCCATGTCCCCCACTCCCAGCAGTGGGGGAGAGGAAGTGGCAGCGACTCGGAGCAGACGCCCACTCCCCGCCGCAGGAAGGCAGCGACGTGAAGCGTGGGACGGCGTGCATCCTCCCAGACAGGGCAAGACTCAAGTGGAGTCACAGACTGCAGAGCACGTGTGAAACTGTGGGGCTGGGACGTGGGCGCCACGCCGCGGCGAGATGGCCTGCAAGGCCGAGCCACGGCTTATGAGAAGAAATACGGGCCTGACGTGTCGCGGGGCCCACCCACGTTTCCACGAGGAGCAGAAAATGACGGGTGACGGCAGCAATGGCACCGGGTGGGAGGGGGGTACTTGGCCCTCGCACCATTACTGAGGATGCTGAGCCCGCGGTGGGACAGAGACAGGCCTTCCGCAGGGCATGACTCAGTGGGGTTCCAGGGAAGCCTCGCCCTTCCCCCCCCCCAGGGAGAGCCGCCACCCCGGCTCCCAATGTTCTGTTTTACCTTTGGCCTCTTCCAGCTGCCCCCTTCTTCACGGAGCCCGTTTCTGCAGGGCAGCCGAAGTGCCAAGAAGCTACACAAGAAGACGGGGCCTGGGCAGGATCAGAAAATGGCAGCGATTCTGCCACCAGGCCTCGTCCGCGGGGACTGCCAGGAAGGCTTTGCAAATGGAATCAATCTGGCTGTGGCTGATGAGAACCAGCTGAAGGAAGGGAGCCAGGACAAACAGCGATCGTGGTTTCCCACTGCAGCAGGCTGCGGCGGCTTCCCCAGGCTTCCTACAGGAGTGCCGGGCCACTCCAGAGCAAGAAAGACACACCTCCCTCCTGGAAACCTGGCCAGGCCACAGGGCCTCCAGGAGCGCACACTGCCCTGTGCCCCTCTAGGTCCTTTCCGCACTTTGGTGCCCAGTCTGCCCAGAGGTCACTGGCCTTGTTGCTGTGTTGGGCGACTTTTGATGGGGCAATAGGTAAAACGTAGATTTTTTTTTTTTTTAAGAAGTCACACTTTACAGTCTAGGCTGGTCCTGAACTCACTATGTAGCTCAGGCTGGCCTTGAACTCAGCAATCCTCCTGTCTCAGCTTCCCAATTACTGGGATTACAGGCATACACCACCATGCCCAGGTTTTATGGTGCTGGAGAACTGAACTCAGAGCCTTGTGCTTGCTAGGCAAGTGCTCTAACCACTGTGCATTCTCCTAGCCCCTAAAACGTAGATTTTGATCACAGTATGGTGCTTTCTTTTTCTTAGTTGGAAAGATCAAAATTAGCTTCATCTCTGTTCTTAATGGCCCCAAATAGAAGATGGCTCTCCAATATCCTAGTACTCTGGGAGGCTGAGGCAGGTAGATCACGTTTGAACCCAGGCAACTTAGTGACTTGGCAGGACCTTGTTTATTAAAAAAAAAAGAAGAAGAAGAAGAAAAGAAAAGAAAACAGGCTGAGGGCTGGAGGAGTGGCACAACAGATAAAGCCCTCGCTTAGAAGTGCGTGTCAAGTGCTAAATTTCCAGGTGCTATTCCCCAGAACTACATAAAGGCATGGTGGCACACACCTGTAATCCCAGCACTCAGGAGGCTGAGGCAGGGTTACTGCTGTGAGTCCAAGACCAGCCTGGGCTACAGAGAGAGACCCTGTCTCAAAAAAGGGGGGGAGGGGGGACAGATAGAATTTATGTATGTAAATAAATAAATAAATAAATAATAGGCTGGAATAAATAAATAACATAGCTCAGTATGAAGGCTTAGGCTCACTCCCCAGTGCCCCTCAAAAAATGGAATTTGAATTTGGTAGGTTATGCTTTAGTTTCCTCGAAGAAGCATACATGGGATGACACAAGCAGTGGCATCATCACTGTCTCAGGTGATGCTATAATTAAGACGTGTGACCACTGGCCTTCTTGCTGGGAGAAAGAGGAATTATCTAGGAAAAGCTGAGGAGGCATTCCCTAGCAAATTCCAAGTGAAAGATTACCCCTGACTAATAGCCCATATTGGATATGAGGTCCCTGTGGCTTCAGAGTGGAAAATCCCAATGTCCCCCTGGAAATAACTCTGGGTAGATATCATGTCATCAGCGTCCAGTGTCCTCTCCTGCTTCCACCACATGCACACCTCCTTTTGAACTCACAGCTGTGGGCCAGCAGTGATAGATCACTCAAGCAGAGAGCAGGCCTGCGACACTGGCACGGCGCTCCTCTGTCCGTCAGGGCTCCTCTACTGGCCGGCGGATGCCTGCAAGGGCTCTGGCATCTGCAAAGCCTCAGTCAGACCCAAGACTGGCAGTGATGGATAGCTCTGTGATTTAATGGTTAGGAACTGCCAGGTGACCTGTCCAGAAACCACAAAGTCCTTGGTCAAGGAGTTGCCCTGCTCCCTCGCTTCTTTGAGGGAAAACTTAGCTCTGTGCTGCTCTGAGCATAAACACCATGCTGACGGGGAGCCAGGAATTTAAACACTGTCACTTCGTGTAAACGCCAACAAATACCTTCTGGCTGAAGCGAGCTGTTTGTAGCACGGGCTAGTTTCTTCTCTACGAAAGTCCCTTGGGGCACTGGACTTCTTACAGATAATTGTATGTCTTTATGGGGTACAGAGTGATGTTTCGGCACATTTATCCATTGTGTGATAAACTACTTAGGATATTTAAGCAATCTGTCATCTCTAACGTTTATCATTTCTGTGTGATGAGAACATTAAAGACTCTGTCTTCTAGATATTCTGAATTACACGGTGCAGTACTGTTGACACTCGTCACCCGTGTAATGGGACACCAGACCATGTCTCCTTGGCAGCTGTGATCAACACGCGTGAGCCGACCTCCCATTCCCTTCCCTGGTACCTAGTATCCTGCGCGCTCATGTACAAGCTCAGCTCTTTCAGATTCCACATGAGAGTGACGTCATGAAGTGTTTGTCTCTCGGTGCCTGTTTTATTTCACTCCCGCATGATCTCTAAGATCTGGAACAAGACAAGAATGCCCACTTCCACCACTGCCTTTCAACACGGTACTGGAAGTCCTGGCCAGAGCCATTAGGCACAGGAAAGAAAGACAGAGCTTCCAGCTGGGAGCAGAGGAAGTCAGGCAGGCCCAGTCTACAACAAGGACGTGCTAATGTGTAGAGAAGAATCCTAACGACTCTGGAAAAAATAAAACTGACAATTAACAGGCAAATTCAGTGACGTTACCCAACATGGAATCAACATGCAAAAATCAACTGTCGTGAGCTGGGCACACAGGTCAGGGTTAAAGTGCCTGACTAACATGCAAAAGACTGGGCTGATTCCCCAGCACCACAGAAAGATTAGCAGGGTGTGGTGGCACCCACCTGCAATCCAGCACTCCAGAGGCTAAGGTGGGAGGATTACTATGAGTTCAAAGCCAGCCTGGGTTATATCATGAATTCAGGACTTGCCTGGACTTCTGAGAGAGGCCCTGACCCAAAAAGAAAAAAAAAAAGAATAGCCTTTCTATAGGCCAGGAGTAAACTACATGAAAAAGAAGAGAACAATAACATTTATCAATTTAACTTTTTTTTTTTTTTGAGACAGGGTCTCACTGCAGCCCAGGCTGGTCCTGAACTCACTATGGAGCCCAGGCTGGCCTTGGGCTCATGGTAATCCTCCTGCCTCAGCCTCCCAAGGGCTGAGATTACAGGCGTGCGCCACCACGTCCAGCTTATGCAGTGCTGGGGAATCAAACTCGGGTACTTAGTGCTTGCCAGGCAAGCATTTTAACTGCTGAGCCATTCCTCCAACCTGCACAATAACATTTATAATAGCTACAAAAATTCATAGAAACAAATTTAACCCAGGAGATAAAACATCTCTATGAAAACTACAGAATATTGATAAAGAACTAGGGCTGGTGTCAGAGGCCTATAATATCAGCACTTAGGGAAGCTGAGGCAGGAGAATTCCAAGTTTGAGCCCAGCCTAAGCAATGTACTGAGACCCTGTGTCAAATTTTTAAAAATATAATTATATACCATATATAATTATATATGACATTTGGTATATGATATATAAACATTACATATTTTTGAGGCAGGGTCTCGCTCTGTAGCCCAGGCTGGTCCTGAAGTCACTATGAAGCCCGGGCTGGCCTTGAACTCACAGCTATCTTCCCGCCTCAACTTCCTGAGTGCTGGATTACAGACATGCATCACCGCGCCCATCTTATGTGTTGCTGGGAAATCAAACCCAGGGCTTTGCTCTTGCTAGGCAAGAGCTTTTACAGCTTAGCCACACCCCAGTCTCCTGTTATGTACAATTTTAAAATGGGCTGGGGTTATAGCTTTGCGTGAAGGCCATGAGTGTTAAAAAAAATAAAGAAATTGCAAAGGACACAAATAATTAGAAAGACATTTTGTGTACTCATAGGTTGAAAGAATTAACATTGTTAAGATGTCCATACTACCCAAAACAACCCATGTATTTATTACAATCCTTATCAAAATATCTACATCAGTGCTGGGGGCATAGCTCAGAGAATAAAGTGCTCCACGGTTGATTCCCCAGCATCCCCCAAGCTAGTAGTGGTGGCACACACCTATAATCCCAGTACTAGGGAGACTGAGGCAGGGGTATTGCCAGGAGTTCAAAGCTAGCATGGAACTAGCCTGGACTACAGAGTGAGACCTTGTCTCAAAAAAAAAAAAAAAAATCAACATCATACTACTCTGAAAAAGAAAAAATTGGAACGAAGTTGGATAATAACGTCACAGCCGATATGCAATTCTACCTCCGTTTCTGTCGCCTCCCAAGCATCCCTACCCACTTCTCAGGTTGAGGGCGCCCCCTGCTGACAACTTAACTGTAACTTTCCCAGCAAACACTTCCGGATCTGAGAACTGTAGTCTCTCTAGACCAAGAGCAGAATTTGGTTATGAAAAGCCAGACCCTAGGAATGTCCCTGGCTTCCTCATACTATGTTACTTCAGATTTTATTCTTTTTGATAGTAGATGAAAAGTTTGTAAGAAAGTTCACATCTACATATCAAAGCCTACATAATTCTGTGTGCGCACACCACAGGCACACTCTTAAATACACACACACATACACATATAGACACATGCGTCCACACACTTGCACTTGTAGAATAGCTTTTTTTGTTTTTGTTTTGTTTTGCTTTGTTTTTGTTGTGATTGTTTTTGAGACAGGGTCTCAACTCTGTAATCCAGGCTGGTCTTGAACTCACTATGTAGCCCAGGCTGGCCTTGAACTCGTGGCAATATGTGGTGCTGGGGAATTGAACTCAGGGCCTTGCACTGGCAAGGCAAGCTTTTTAACCACTGTGCCATTCCTCCAGCCCTGGAATAGTTTGTTCTGTTTTTTCTTTTTCCCCCTGGATTGAATCCAAGGCTTTTGTACTGAGCCATACCCAATTCCTTTTTTTTTTTTTTTTAATTTTGAGACAGGATCTCACCAAGTCACTAAGTTCCCCAGTTAGGCTTGAACCTACAATCCTTCTGCCCCAGCTTCCCAATGTGCTGGAGTTGCAGGCCTGCACCACCATACCTGATCAGCACTTTGGTTTTTACACACACATACACACATACTGTAATTGTGGCTTCCTGGCCCACTACAGAAGCTGGGGCTCAAGGGAGGAGATGGGACACCTACCCTTTGTGGTATGTCCAGGTGAAGGGTCTGATGAGGCTGTGGCTTGAGAGGATGAATCTTCCACATCACTGGCCTTGGCCTTGATGCTGGAGGGTAACAGCTTACCCTAGCGGGTGGTGTGAGGTTCTGAACTCTGGACATGAGTGGTGGTAAGGGTGTGCTGCTTGCTAATGCGGGGGTGTGAGAAGCAACTTCTATTTTGAGCTCCCCTGATCTGTGGCGTGCTGTCCGGCGTGGGTCCATGTGTTTGCTTGAACTTCCTTGGATTTTGCCAACCTTGGACAGCAATAACAATGTACTCTTGGATCCCTGTCCACCAGAAAGAATAGTCATGAGGTCATATGAATTAAACACATGACTCAGATGCCAATGGGAAGGACCATGGTAAAGCCCTTCCCCTCCACTGCCGAAAGTATCCAAGAGGAGAGAGAAAGAGAGACGCCAGAGGACCAGACAGAGCCTGCACAAAAGGTAATGTAAGTATGATACGGTCCATTTCCTTTATAAAGGTCCCCTGGAAAAGAAAAACAGGAACAGGAGGTGTAGCTCAGTGGTTAGAGCATTTCCCTAGCATGCACAAGGCCCTGGGTTTGGTTCTCCAGAGACACAACTCTGTCGTCAAAGGGATCACTGGTGAGGAAGCGGTGAGGACAATAACCTGGGGATTGGCTGTGCACCTCTGTCCTCCTCGCCTCTGTCGGTGCCCGTGGTTATCTGGAATGGGCAGCAGGAGTGGGAGCCGCCCTTGGCTGGACAGAGGTCACTCCTGGCCGGGGCAGCTGCCCCACCTCTGCTGGGACAGGCAGTGGCCCCGGGTGGTTTGGTTTGCCAGGGCTGCAGCATGGTCCAGGGGGCTGTCGGCAGCCTTTCACCAGCCTTGACAGTGGGCTGCGGGGGTGGCTGGCTTGTGTTCGGATATGAAGTCAGGCCGAGTTTCCCTCTATTTATACACGCAGCGGCCTGCTGGATGGTTGCCATTCCATTCAAGGGAGGTAAAACAAACCCTCACATGCCACCGCTGAGCCACACACCCACATTCCTGGAAGCAGCAGGCAGGGGAGTGTCTGACCTCCCGCCACCAACGGGAGTCCAGCAGGGGAAACCGCAGTGCGGCCCCACAGGCCACAGAGAGAATCCCTGGCCAGCCTGTGGAGCGCTGGCCTCAGCCCAGCCAGAGGTGGGATTCACAGGAAGCCACAGCAGCACGGAGGGACCGCAGGGTTTGGGCCACCTGCCTGGCTTTGCATCAGCTTCCTTGACAATCTCATCAAAATGTCACTGCGGGAGACTGCCTCCTTCACGCCAACTTACTCCCCTACTCGCCAGCCATGTCCCACAGCAGTGCTTCCCCAGACACGAGAGTTGCAGTGAACAAGAAAGCGGACCAGGGCTGGAGGAACAGCACAGCGGTTGGCACTAGCCTGGCAAGCGCAAGGCCAGGCGTGGTGGCACATGCCTGTAATCCCAGCACTTGGGAAGCTGAAGCAGGAGGATTGCTATGAGTTCAAGGCCAGCCTGGGTTGCAGAGTGAGTTCAGGACCCCGCTTGAACTACAGAGTGAGACCCTGTCTCAGAAAAAAAACCCACCTCACCTCCCGGCTCCTTTCACGTGGTCCACACACGGCCACCCGCTAGCCCTTCTCCTCTCCCCATAGCCCTCCGGTGCACTCTGCTGAAAGTATAGGAAATTCTGCAATCTTGCTGGGCTTTCCAAACACACTGCTGAGCCACTTGGTGACTTCTAGAGTGAGATGCACCCTTCCACCCAACATACACATCACCCAAAGCGAAGATCGTGGCACAGACAGCTCCCACAAGCACCCATAAGCCCCTTGTCCACAGTGACTATCTGAAACCTATCAAACTCTAGATGTGCGGGGTTTTCCCATGCAAATATAACCTTGATAAAGTTAAACTTATAAGTCAAACACAGCAGGAGAGCAGCAGCAATGATGAATAATAGCACAGAGGTTGGGGGCGCAGCTCAGGGATACAGTGCTCCCCTAGCAAGCACTAAGTACCCAAGTTCAATTCCCCAGCACCACATAAGCTGGGTGTGGTGGTGCACACCTGTGATCCCAGCATTCAAGAAGCTGAGGCAGGAGGATTGTCATGAGTTTGAGGCCAGCCTGGGCTGCACAGTGAGTTCTGGACCAGGATGGACTATAGAATAAGACCCTGTCTTGAGAAAAAAAAAAGAAAGAAAAATTAAAACAAAATACTGCAGTAAAAGTCATGTGAATATACCCTCCTCTTTCTCTCTCGCTCTCTCTCTCTCTCTCTCTCTCTCTCTCTCTCTCTCTCTCTCTCTCTCCCTGTTTTCACCCTTCTTCCCTGTGAGGTAGCCAAATGCCTGTGTGGTGACATGCACTGAGGTGGTCAGCATCAGGCCATTCTGAGGGCAAGCTGATCTCCTGACAGTGGCTCTGCCAGCTGAGACAGCCACTCAGCTCTGGAGGGTGGATGGTGAGGATGGTATGGAAAGGCTGGTAGAAAGAATGATTTATACTGGAAGAAGGACAGAGTGGGTCGGTGAAGACTTCATCACACTATCAGAATGGTACACAAGTTCAAACTTCCGAACTGTTTATTTCTGAAATTTTCCACTTAAAATTCCCTAGCTGGCTGACCACAGGTGACAGAATCTGCAGAAAAGCAAATCTCTGGAGAAGGGGGACCAACGTGCCATTGTTAGGTGGACCTCTGACCTGATGGTTAAGTATTAAAGACAGGGCTATTCAAATAAAAAGTAGTAGAAGAGCAGTGAGGCCTTCAGGAGGCTGCCACCAGCCTTAAGGAAAGGAGGCACCTTTCCTGACCCACCCCACTCATTCTTCCCAGCACCTCCTATTCCCACCCTCAAATTCAGCTGCTCCCTAAATGTCCCTTCAGCTATGACAGTTGCCTCGTCTTTGGTCTTCCCTACAAATGCCACAGTCCCTGCAGTTTTCTTGTTGTTGTTTTGTTTGACACAGGGTCTCACTCTGTAGTCTCTAGGCTGGTACGGAACTCGCTGTGTAGTCCAACTGGCCCAGAACTCAGCAATCCTCCTACTTCAGCCTCTAAAGTGCTGGGATTACCAGCACGCACCACCATGCTCAGCTTATGTGCTGCTGAGAAGTTGAATCTAGGGCCTTGTGCTTGCTAGGCAAGCACTCCACCACTGTGCTAAGCTCCCAAGCCCCCACAGTTTGCTTAGATGGTCCTAGCCACTCTCTTCCCCTGTGTGTGGACCATTTGCCCTATGCCTGCCTACTCAAATTGAATTTAGTTCTTCAAAACTCAGTTCAACCATTTAATTCCTCATGGAGTCTTCCCTGGAACCCTATTCTGGAAGCGATTTCGCTTTTTCTGAACTCTCGCATCACTTGCTACCTTACTCAAGCCAGCACACTCTACAGTTTTTCGTTTCCTTGCTTTTCCCTCCAACTAAAATAAAATTTCAAGCCAGATGTGGCAGCACATGTCTATAATCCCAACACTCTGGAGGCTGAGGCAGGAGGATTGCCATGAATTTGAGGCCAGCCTGGGGTATGCAGTGAGACCAAGACAAGTCTGGACTACAGGATCAAGATCCTGCTTCAAAAACCAAATAAATAAAATAAAATTTTCTGAGGGCAACAGCTTTTATCTTATCCCTCACAGTATTCTGCATTGTTGATGTCATATAACATGCCTTTAGTGAGTATCTGTTGTGACTGTTAAACATGCTACATCAATTTGAATGAATTAAGTAATGCCAAGCAAATTACCAAAGCATAGTTGTGGGTGTGTCTGTGGATGACTGACCATCAAACTGAGGGGGAAAGACCCACCCCAGATGTGGGAGGCACACACCAGCAGATCTGTAGCCTGGATAGAATTAAAAAGGGGAAAGAAAATGAAGTGTCCTCATTGGGGGTGAGCTCCAGTCTTTGCCATTGCCTTACAACATCCACAGCCAGTTCTACAGTGAGCTTCAGGCCTTCGACCTTGGACAAGCATGCATCCTTGATGCCCTTGTTCTGCAGCTTCTATCTTCTCCTGCAAACAGCTACCGCACTTTCTGGCTCTTCCATATGCAGGTGGCCATTTTGGATTCTCCCATACTTGATCTGGCAGACAGCTGTTTTGGATTCTTTGGCCTACAGTCCTGTAAGCCTACCTAATAAATCTCCTCTCATAAGCTCATATACACATTTCCTATTCTGTTCTTCTAGAAAATCCTAATTTGGAAAATGAAAGAATGGCTGGAGACTTCTGGCAAGATGGCTGCCAAGTGGGAGTCCTGCTCAATGGCTTCTCATGGGCTTATCCAAAAAGTTGAGATACAGTTTAAAAGACTACCTGCTCGAGACCAGAGATGTAGCTCAATGGTTAAACCAGTTGCCTACCAAGCACATGGCCCTGAGTTCAATTCCTCAGCACCACATAAACGAGGCATGGTGGTGCATGCCTATAATCACAGCACTCAAAGCTTCTAGTCAAGATGGCAGCATAGTAGGAACTCCAGGCAAGCTACTCCTAAAAATCCAACAAGTACATTCTGAGACTATAACATAAGTTAAGGAGTAGAGGTAAAAATAGAATTGGGTAATCTTGGGTTGGAGAGGCCCTGAGTTGGCTTCTCCCACCCACAAAGGGGTGCGAACCTGTATGGGCAGACGACAAAGAGTTATGCACAGGCAGACAGCAGAGCCACATGCGGGCAGATGCCAGAGAGCCATGCAAGCTAGCATACATCTAGCTGCACCCAGGAACGAGAAAATGACAGCACCATATCCTGGCAAGCAGGCAGAGAGGGCAGATCACTAACCCATCGCGGGAGACCATAGGATGGGACCGCTGCTCTGGGTGCATAATGAAATGACTGCTGTGTGACTCGCGAGTCACACTCCTGGAGGATTACTCCAGAGAAATGCAGACATACTTTCACACAAAAATCTCCTCCAAAAAGCTCAACAGAGAATCACCATATAACCAGACAAGTCTGCTCTGAGGTATATATTCACAAGTGAAACTCAACAAATGCAACATACACTGAAACAGTATTAGTAACATCCAACAGGCAAAAAAACACCTTGGTCCATCAGTAGATAAAAGGCTAAACCAACATGGCGTGTGCACAGCAGCGAGACTAATGCCTACCAAGGCCAAGTCTCTGAGGCCAATTCCCCAGCACCACATAAACTCAGTGTGGTGGTGCACACCTGTAATCTCAGCACTCATGAGGCTGAGGCAGGAGGATTGCTATGAGTTTGAGGCCAACCTGGGTTACATGGCGACTTCAGGAGCAGCCTAGACTACAGAGCAAGACCTTCTCTCAAAAAAAAAAAACAATAAAAATAAAATAAAATAACACAGGTTAAGCTGAGTGTTGTGGGGCACACTTTATAATTCCATAACTCAGGAGGCTGAAGCAGGAGGAATGCTGTGAGTTCAAGGCCAGCCTGGGCTACATAGTGAGTTCAAGACCAGCTTGGACTATACAGCAAGACTCTTATCTCAAAAAAAAACAAAAATAAATAATATAATAAAATATAATAAAACACAGATGAATTTAAAAACATTATACTAAGTACTAGTAAACCAGACCTGAAACTTTACATACACTTTTTTTTGTAGACAAAGTCTCACTCTGCAATCCAGGCTTGTCCTGAACTCACTATGTAACCCAGGCTGCCAGTCTAACCTGGAACTAAAGGCAAACCTCCTGCCTCAGCCTCCCAGGTGCTGGGATTACAGAGACATGCATGCACCACACATAGGAATCAAACCCAGGACTTTGTGCTTGCCAGGCAAGTGTTCTAACTGTTGAGCTACGTCCCTAGCCCCAAAGTAACAAAAACTTACGTTCTACTTGTATAAAATATCCATAATGGCAGACTCACAAAGCCAGAAAGTCGATTAGAGCATACAGGCTGCTGAAGAGACAAGGAACTGTCGCTTAGCACCTGCTGGGGTGCCTATCTGGATAATGAGACGGCTTTAAAACAGGTAGTAGAAACAGATGCTCAGGCGTAAGTGTAATTCATGCCATTATATTAGACTCTGAAAGATGGTTAAAAATGGCAATTTTTGTATTATCAAAATTTTATATTTTTTTATGTAAAACCAACAAACAGGACTAAAAAATAAAATTAAATGTAGGTGTGCACAGATTAGGACAATTGTGCTCACCTGTAAAAGCCTGCATCCTACATTAGGAGGTCGCCAGAAGCCACTGGGGGCGCCCTGACAAGGGCTGGTGGCTCAGCCCTCACACAGGAGCTGTCCCCTGCCTTTCTGGTCCCAGGCGTCCCTGGGCATCCATTGCTCGCCTTCCCAGATGCTCCTGGACACTGCCCTTCTGGAGCCCCGCCCCTACTCTGGGCCCCACTAACACCCACCACGTGGGCCAGCCTGTGCCTCACTGACCGGCCCTCCTCTGCACTGTTGGCCTTGGTACCTGCAGGGACTGCCTCCAGGACCTCCCACGGATACCACATCCACTAGGGCTTCTGTCCCTTATAATGAAACAGCTTCACTCTTGCATATGACCTACTAATACCCCTCGGACACTTTAAAACAGCTCTAGATGACTTAACATACCCATTCCAATGCAAATACTGTGTAAAGAGCCACCGGGGCAAAGTCTGTTCAGTTCAAAGCTTTCCCTTTGCAATGCTGGGGATGGAACCCAGGGCCCTGGCACTCAACTACATCCTCCGCCCAGGATTCAGTTTTGATTTTTGAGACAGGGTCTTAATGAGTCATTAAGTTGCCCACGCTGGGCTTAAATGTGTAATCCTCCGCCTCAGCCTCCCAGAGGGCTACGATTACAAGCCTATGCCACCAAGCCTGGCCAGACATAAACTTTCAAAAATATTTTCAATCCAGTTGGTGGAATCTGTTGATGCAGAGCCCACAGATAAAAAGAGCCACCTGTATTACAGTCTCTTTCTTTCCTTTTCTATTTACTTATTTATTTATTTTTGGACTGGGGATCAAGCCCAATGCCTTCACACTGTAATAGATCCCAGCTTTTTTTTTTTTTTTTTTTTTTTTTGAGACAAGGTCTCATTCTACAGTCCACGCTGGTCCTGCCTCACTATGTAGAACAACCTGGCCTCAAACTCACAGCAATCCTCCTGCCTCAGCCTCCTGAGTACTGGGATTACAGGCATGTGCCACAAGAGCTGGCTTATGCAGTGTTGCAGAACCATGTGTCTGCTAGGCAAGTGCTCTTAACCAATACGTTATGTCCCCAGCCCTTATTTTATTTTTGACTTTCAGACAGGTTCTTGCTAGGTCTCCCAGGCTGGACTTGAACTTGCACTCCTCCTGTCCCAGCCTCCCAAAATACTGGAATTACAGACCTGAATCATCAGGCTCAGCACATCTTAAAAATACAAATCACTTAAAAATATAATCATTCTGCTTAACAAAAACATTAACTCCTTACTGTCCTCTACTTAAAATCCATATGTATATTTCCTTCTTCTTCTTTTTTTTTTTTTTTTTTTTTTGAGTCAGGGTCTTGCTTTGTAGCCCAGGCTGGTCCTGAACTCACCACAGAACCCAGGCTAGCCTTGGACTCATGGCAATCCTCCTGCCTCAGTCTCCCAAATGCTGGGATTACAGGCCTGTGCCACTACTCCCAGTTTTATGTGGTGCTGGAGAATTGAACTCAGAGCCTTTGTTAGCAAACAAGCACTTTAAGAACTCTACACCATTCCTCCAGCCCCTATCTCCTTAATTTTAAGAAAACGTCTTTTTATTATTGATTTATTCAAATTTGATCCAAACAAGGATCTCACAATGCTTTTGGCTGTGACCTCTTTCTCAGTCCCTTTTATATTTTAATAATTGGCCCTTGTAGCTTAGAGGAATAGCTCAACAGTTAAAGTGTTTGCCTAGCAAGCACTAAGTCAAGCGCCAAGTACCTGAGTTCAATTCCCCAGCACCACATAAACTGGGTGTGGTGGCTCAGGACACTCGCTGCAGGGAGGCCGGCAAGTTGGTCCATGGACCAATGTCCAGCAGCAACGGAGTCCTGCCGACTGACACAGGTAGAGGTCTGAGCTAGAGACAGACTTTGGAGTTGATGGCGAAGGCCGGATCTCTTCCCAAAGAGGAAGCTGTATGTCCTTCCTGCCTCCTTCTTTTCATTCCGTTAGAGCTGCCTCTCCCCATTTTCTGTTTCAAATTTGTCTTCCCAGTTCAAGAAACCCCAACAGTTATGAGAAACGCATAAGGGCGACAAATGACTTTCTTGTCCTTTTAGGTAGTTAAAATTAGTTGTTTTAATTCCAAAGGCAAGTTTTAAATATTTTACTGTGTGGAAAATTATTCTAATTTTAAGGGAACGGCTATATGTATTAGGAGAAGGAAATTGTTAGAAAATGTTACATTCGATTAAATATAATTGTTCCTTTAAAAATATCAGAGTATGGTACATTTATTAGAAGTTAATTATCTGGAAAATGTTTGTTATGTTGCATTTATTTATTTTATTTTCAGATGGCTTTTAGTGTCTTTGCTTTATGTCCAGTAACTTTTAGATGCCTTTCTAAATGTTTTTGCTTCAAGATGTCTAGTAAGTCTTCAGATTGTTTTTCTAACGTTTTGTTTTTGTCCTGGTAGGTCTAGTAAAATCAGTAAAAGACAGGAAAATTCCTGGCAGCCTTTCTGTGCTCATCTCTTCCAGTCCATGTGTGCCCAGAACAGTTCTCTCTTGGTTTTTTTCTTTTCCAAGGAGTATAGGCCTGAAACCACATGTCTGGTCTCCATTTTAGCTAAGGACCACATGCCTGGCACCATCTTTGCTGAAGCCAGTGTCTGGTCCCCATTTTGGCCACAGACCACACATCTGACCACCATCTCCAAATGACATCATGAGTACCACCATATTCAAACAAAATGACTCAGTGAAAAGGCCACCCAACACATGGTCCCTTCCACTGAGGGGCGTCCCCCCGCTCAACCCCGAGCCTTACAACAACCGAACTCCCCTTGGTCCCGCCATTCAGGTTCCAGCCTCTGTTCCTGCCTGCCGTTCTGTTTACGAACTCCATTGCTGGCCCCATCCCTGCTGCCCTTCTTCCCTTTCGTAAAGTAGCACCAACCGAAATCGGAACTCCTTCCCGGAGACTGGGTCTAGAGACGCTGCCATTCATTTCCGGCCCTGGAAGCTTGCTGGATTGGACCTTAGTAAATTTCAGTGCTTTATAAGGTGCCTTTAGAGTCAACCTTTATATTCTAAGGGCTTACTACAACCCAGCTAACATGAAATATACAGATATCATTTATTAGATAATTGTGATGTGTGAATTTAAAACATATTTTTTGACAGAAGGCAAACTGCTAATTTGCCAGTTTGTTCTGTCGGGTGTATACAAGGCAGATTTTCATTCTGAGTGGTCAAATGAACTTTCATTTGGAGCAATAATGGATAATACAAATGGCCATTTCAATCTAGACTGGCCAAAATAATGAATACACCTTTTTTGAGCAAGTAGTCTTTTGCAGTTGGTGTCTGGCTAATCTAGTTTGTTGATACACTATTTCTGCTGAAAAGTTCTTGTTCTTTGAGACATAGACATAACATTTTCAAATATAAGGCTAGTATTAGAGATGTTGTAACTGTGAGTGTCCTGCTTTGCAGTAGCTATACAGACAGATTTTGATTTGTAAGTCACATTTCATATTGTTTCTTGGATGTTATATTTTAAAACTAAATCTCCCATATATAGGAATATTATTGTTATACATTTTGTTTTCAGTTATGATTATTAAAGTGGCTGTCTTAAGATGGCAAATTTGGATGAGTTTGCAGTTATACTGAATTAGCTACTTTTAACTTTAACAGAAATTGCATTTTAAAAAATTTTCTACAACATTTATTTTTCTTTCTCAGTTCATTACTTAAATGGTTAGTCTACTTTTGAGAGGTAAAGATGAAAAATAACTAGGCATTAAGGTGTGTTCCATCCCTCATGTCATCTCATCACCATTATCCTTCTGATTAGGAAACCTGGCTAGTTGTATTAGGTAAACAATAATGGTGCTTAATATAGTGGTTTTAATTATAGAACTCTGGTAACTTAAATGGTAGTGTTGTGTACTCTACCTCATGAGAATGTTTTATACAGATCAGATTTGCTATATTTTCATAATCTCATGTATTGAGATGTTCATGCTGGTACAAATTGAATGGCAATTTACTGATAATGCAGTTGACTATCTCTGCTTCAGAGGCAGAAGGGTCATTTGCCTTTTTGCTTACCTTTAAAATTCTACCCCAAGGTAAATTTTTCATGATACTGAGGTTTCTGTTGTTTATTATACTTAACATGCCCCATAAAATAACTGAACATCTCTCTAAGGTACTTTAGTGATTTTTTAAAGGGTAAAGGGCACGTATAAAGTTCAAAACTAACACATAAAATTGTGATTGTAATTTACTGAGGATTAAAATTTTTAAATATTATTAAATGTCTATTATGTATCCAGGACAAGGGTAAACACTATGTCCAAAACAGTGTCCAAAACAGCTCTTAATTCTACAGAAGAGCGTCTCAGAAACTCAACTAACTACTTCTTTGTGGTCTTGCTGATACTGTGATGATTGCATTGCAACATTTATATCATTCTCTTGGTTCATCCTAGAAACATTAATTGGTAGTACAAAGTTAGAAGGATGGATGCCCTTATGATATCTCTTTAAAATTGCCTCAGTATTATCTAGAATATATACTGTGTTATATGTGAAATATATATATGTGATTTTTATGAAATAGACAAAAAGTGAGTTTGGTCTTTTAAAGACTAAAGCCTGGCTTGGGGGTTAGACATGTATAAATAAAACAATATAGAAAATTAAAATTTGACATGATGTGCTACATACCCTGAGCCTAGGGAATTTCAATGATAAAAAGTGATAATAAATAAGCATATTTATAGATAAATACTACACTGATCCAAAATCCTCAGAGGGTTATAATATTATTCTAAAAGATAAATTTCTGACTCAGTTAATACCTGATAATTATAAATAACTGAACTCACTTCAGTGCTTAAATGGTATTAAACTTAAATTCATTAGTCAATTATTCAAATGAAGATAAACTGTTTATATTTCTTAAGGACAAAAATTGATCTTTTACTACACTCAGGTGTGGCCAGCTACAGGCTCACTCAATTATCATACTATTTTACAGTTAGACTCATTTAAAAGAATAGATAAAAGTCCCATATGTTCAAGTTTTATTTGCCTTGAAAAAAGATGTACTTAGGGATGGGACATAAGTTACAGAAAAAAATAAGTAAAAAGGTGCATGAAACACGGAGAGAGAGAATGGCAATAAACAAATGTGTTTATAGACAACTAAAAGAAGCGTTATGACAGCAGGAAACACAGTCTCTTGCTCCGCCCAGCCTAGAAGACAATAGATCTTTAAGAAGGTAGCAGTTAAGGGTGAGCTACAGCAGCCGATAAGCTGGTTTTTAACCCAGAGTAGTCTCTAGATATTCTTATTAGGACTGCTACCTCAGTCTTTTATAATTGAGACCAAGAGGAACAAAGCAAAAGGGTTGGTCATGACCTGACAAGAACTGGAGGCTTAAATTGACTCCTGAAGCAAAGACCCAAAAAGGAAGTCAAGCTTGCTGGTGTGGCCTGAGATGCTTCAGGTGCAAACAGAAGGTACATTTCAGAAAGGACTGTCCTGAGGCAAGAAGCCTCTGCCATACCCCTGCTCTGAAGGTCAAGGTCCCCATGAGAGGTGTGACTGTCCCCTAAGGCAGAGATCTGGCAGGACATCGTTCTCTTAGGAGGACAACTTATGGAGCCTGGGGTTACTGGCTTCCCTTAACACCTCTTTTGAACTTCTGCAAGCCCCTGGGTAAGCTTCACTATAGGAAGCCAATTGATAAACTTTATGACTGACACCACAGCTCAGGTCTCTGTCCTAATTTCTTGTCCAGGGCCATGACCAACTCAGTCCAAAATAATATGCGGAGTCTCAGGTACTCCTGTGACTCAATATTTTACTGTGTCTTTGAGTTGTGGACAAAATAGATTGGTCTTCACACATAAATTTCTTATAGTGGCTAAATGCCAAACCAATTGGTCAAAAGGAGATTGTATGGCCTCTTTCAGACTATTATCTCAACTCGACCTAAGTTAGATACTTGTGTATCGGCTTTTATTGGCCTACATGGGCTGCTGTCAGAGTAAAAAGGAAAATATCCAAGAACAATCCATAAAAAAAATCTTAGGGGCAGATTCAGAGGAAATTAATGTAAGAGATTCTGTTTATCAGATGTAAGTTTACAAGTTAAAACATAATTATACTAAGTAGACAAGGTTGAAGTAATCAGTGATAGTGGGCCATACAATCCCCCTAAAATTTAAAACAAATTATGTATTATAGTTAACACTCTGAATCCAATGATCAGAGTTTTTAAAATAGCCCACAATTCTCTGGCCAAGCACCTAAACAGATCTGGCCTCTTTTAAACTAGAAGTTTTGCTATTGTCCTTTAATATGGTGATCATATTTAAGTGTATACAAAAACCAGAAAAATAAATATTCTCTAAAGAGAAACTCTGTTCTCTATTGTGGGGAAAATTTATTACATTTTCCTTTGTGCACAGTACATTTATACTATGTTAGGCATAATTACTAACTTGACTATTATACTTAAAAATTAGATACAGACATTGATGAAGGTTCAAGGATTTGAATATTTACATAAGAGAAGGGGATAATGTGACAGTGCACTAAAAATCCTCATTTTATAATATTCTGTATTAATGTTAACTTTCTGTAATCGGGTTGTAAAATGATGTAATTCAGACAGTCAATGTACTAAAGTGACTCCACTTGTGATGATTGTGCTATTCAGGTTATGTGTTTGCTCTGTGAGTTAGAGTTTATTGTGTAAGTCAGTTTGCTGTGAGTTCACCTTGTGAGGCCCTGCCCACCCCACCTGGGATCCCTGCTTGTATACTGGATGTCTCTGGCAACCTGCCCAGAGGCACATATTTCGCAAAAATCGTGTATTCCGTGCCAGAACAGCCCACCAAGAACAGCAACTAGATGTTGGATTATGATTGGTTGCTATGTAGTAATGTATGCAATGATATAAAATCCTCTACATAATCTTTGTGTAAAGCTTGCTGCTGGCTGCTCTCTGAAGATTCACCCAGACTCTAGGGACAGTCCAGTCACCGGTCATAATAGCATCTCACCTGTAATAAAAAGAAACCTTCCCACGCCACAATTGGCATTTGGTGGTCTCTTCAGTTTGACCCATAACACCAGCACTCTGGGAGGCTGAGATGGGAGGATCAAAGATTCAAGCCCAGCCTGGGCAACTTAGCATGACTCAGTCTTAAAATCAAAAACAAAAATGGCTTGAGAATATAGCTCATTGTGAAGGCCCTGGGTTTCACCTTAGTGCTGCTGAGTAAATAAATAAAACTCCCACGTCCAAAAGACCAAAAGACAATGTAGCCACAAAAGAAAGAAGAGCAGAGACAGAGCAGGGCTGGAGGTGTAGCTCAATGGTAACAGCACTTACCTAGCATGCACAAGGCTCCAGGTTCAATCCCCCTCACCACGTAACAATTAGCCAGGTGTAGTGGCACACACCTCTAATCCTTTCACCCAGGAGGCTGAAGCCGGAGGATTACCATGAGTTCAAGAGCAGCCTGGGCTCCATAGTAAGTACAGGATGAATCTAGTCTCCAGAGCAAGACACTGTCTCAATAAAAAATAAGATAATTTAAAAAAGCAACAGAGAAAGACAGCACAGATGACCGAGTCTTGAAGACATTTTCAAGCCTTGGAATCTAGACATGAAGTAATTCTCTTCCAGGATTTTCAGTTACATAAGCCAACAAAAACTTTTGTTAAGACAATTTGAGTTAGATTTTCTGTTACTTGTACTCCAATAGGTCTTGACCATAATTTTCACAGAATGTCTTCTCATTTAGTCTCCAGCTTACAGCAGAGTCATGCAAGCCCTTTCTTTGCCTGACACACTGCCTGTCTTTCATAGGAAGATGCAGTTTCTCAGGCTGACCACTTGGTGACTGTAAATTTGACCGCTGAGGCATTATCACTCTGCTGGGAGGGAGGTAAGAGTCTCTTTCATCTACATAGCTCCTTTTCCTTCCAAGGGGGAAGGAGCCCATATTTAGATGACTCTACTGTTGTTCTCCAAATTTTGAGGAAGGTTACCATTGAAGGACAACACAAAGGGCTGGCCTGGTGGCACAGGGCTATCATCCCAGCACTTTGGGAGGCTGAGGCAGAGAGATAATAATGAGTTCGGGCCCAACATAGGCAATTTAGTAATTTAGCGAGACCCTGTGTCAAAATAAAAATTTAAAAGGGGGCTGAGGGGGCAGCCCAGCGTGAAGGCCCAGAGCCACAAAAACAAATAAATAAAACGGAGGACAATGCCACGACTGAAAGTTGTTTGTTGGGTATGAGACTGACCAGCTTGGCGGGTATGGGACACTGCACAGCTGCGATGATTATTCTCAATTAAGAGTCAAATAGCACACGGTTGTCTCTTTCAGGTCCAGAGTGCTAATGTACAACGCACGACGGCAGGGCATTGTACACTGGACTGTAACTCACTAGCCAGGATCAATTCTTTTTACCCTCTAGAAATAAATCAGTCCATTGCCTATGAAAGCTGTATTTTGAGTCTTCTAAATTTGCAGCTATAGGGCTGGTAGCATAGCTCATCAGTTAGAGTGCCTGCCTAGCAAGAGCAAGGTCCTGAGTTCGATTCCTCTGCACCACATAAACCAGGCATGATGGCACACACTTGTAATCTCAGCACTAGAAAGACTGAGGTAGGAGAAATGGCACTTGATTGAGGCCAGCCAGAGCTACACAGTGAGTTCAAGACCAACCTGGGCTACAGAGTGAGACTGTCTCAAAATAGGGAGAGATGGCATCAGAGGGGGAGCGGGTTAGAGGAAGAGCAAATCATTTAAAGCACTTACCTAGTAAGTGTAAGGCCCTGGGTTCAATTCCTCAGCACCACATAAACCCGGTATAGTGGTGCATGCCTGTTAACCCCAGCACTTGGGAAGCTGAGGCAGGAGGACTGCCATGAGTTTGAGGCCAGCCCTGGCTACATAGTGAATTCAGGACTAATGTGGACTACAGAGTGAGATCCTGTCTCAAATAAATAAATAAACAAAGCAATCCGTGGTTAGTTGAATGAGGGGCTGGGGGGGGGGGGGGGGTGACCTCCTATGCCTCCCATTTGGAGGGCCAATTAAGGTCTTTAGGCCGATCTGGCTGAGGCAGCATCTGGCCCTAAGGGGGACATGCCCATTCTGGGATGTGTGACTGCCCGGTGAATACCAGGCACACTGGGTCACTGTATTCCAACCTCGAGGCCTGGCCTGCCCAAGTGCATGCTCTGGGGATGAACTCACTTTTGCTTTAATCCCACATGGCTGAAGTTGAGCAGCTTTGACAAGAAACAGAGGAGGGGGAAACACAGAGCTGGAGATCTGAGAAATCAAAGCAAAGGGATTAAGTTCCAGTCAGATTGGAGGGCGTGGGAGATGCTGGGCCAGACTGACGGACGAGTCCAAGCAGCTGTCAGGGCACTAAGAACAGTGACAGTCCACTGTGGTGCGCACCAGCTGGAGGGATCTGGTCGCTCCCCACAGCACTGGCAGCGCACACGCCTGCCCAACTGCAGAAGCATGCGTGGCTCTGGGGTTCCAGGTCCCCACGCGAGATCCAGCTCTGGTTTCCTGCCTGGGTCTCCTCAAACACGGAGGGTTTCTGAACGTCAGGCACTGTACGAGACGCAGGAGTGGGGACAGAACAACGTGCAGTACTTCCCTCCAGGGCCCTCTCGGCTCTCCATGTAGTAAACAATTACAAAACAGGGAAAAAATGCCACAGGAGCTGTGGGATGAAAGGGATCACAGAAGTAAACAAAACAGGCAGCGCCCCAGTGAGTTCACATTCTACTGGCAGTCAAAGCAGAGCTTTCCCAGAGACGGTGACTGAACCCAGCCATGAAAGATGTGAGGGATGGGACTTGTATCTGAGATTACACTTAGAGGTTGTTCTGTTTGAGACAGGTCTCACTCTGTAGTTCAGGCTGGTCCTGAACTCACTATGTAATCCAGGCTTGCCTTGAACACATGGCAATCATCCTGCCTCAGCCTCCCAAGAGCTGGGACAAGAGGCTTGTACCACTGCACCCGGTTTATGTGGTGCTGGGGAAGTGAACTTGGGGCCTTGTGCTTGCCAGGCTAGCACCCTAACCGCTATGCTATTCCTCCAACCCCTCATTTATTACTTTTAAGAACCAGTCACCTTTCAAAAAAAATTTTTTTTACCAAATAGTAACTCTCCTCATCAAGGCCTGATTGAACCCACTACTCAGATAGGTTATTTTATCGATTATAATAGATATAATTTATCCAATCAGTATCAGAATAGCACAGTGGTTAGAGTACTTGCCTAGCAAGCACAAAGCCCTGAGTTCCATGCCCCAGAGCCACATAAACTTATCGTGGTGCACACCTATAATCCCAGCAGTAGGGAAACTGGAGCAAGAAGACTACCATGAGTTCATGGTCAGACTGGACTCCACAGTGAGTTCAGGACCAACCTGAGACCCTGTCTCAAATCCTGTTAGCCATGAACCACAGCATTGATTTAAATCTTGGAGTTACTTGACATTCAGCATTGAATCTATTACAAGCCCTTGCCCCTCTTCCTGCTTGCAGGGAAGGTCTTACCTTTTACCTCACTTTCCCCTTTATATTTCTTCCAATAAAGTCACTTTCTACTTCCAAAAAAAAAAAAAAGAGTCTCTGCAGGGACCCTGGTTAGGGGTCAAAAGGTTCACTAAGGGCTATAAACTTTCTCTTAGCCCAAAATGGAGTTGGGACTCAGAAAGGTTAAGGGGGTTGATATGCTAGAGGGGGAAGAACAGCCAATTGGACCACAGTGCAGGTCTCACTCCAGGCAGCTGGGAGCCTCTCAAGCAATTGCCCCCTCCGAACAGTACCATCAGACGTTTGCCCCTGCCACCGTCAGCGCAGACTGGCTGTTTCACCCCTCAAAGGACCCTGTGCCTTCATAACAGGGAGATTTGCTTCCCATGAACCTTAACGTTCCCTTCCACAGAGGTGTGAGGTACACTTAGTGCCGCGGGGGGTCAGAGGACTTTTGGAGGCATCTGTCTAGGTCTCTTGGCATCTGGGAACAGCGGTGACTTATTACCCCAGACGTGTCATCCTGAAAGAGGGATATGATGTATTCCACGCCTACAGAGTCTGAAAAGGAAACAAGGCAGCTTGAGTTTCTGGCCTTCCTGACACATGTGCACAAAAGGTGCTCTAATTAGGGGCATACACAGAATATTAACCCATTCCACCAGGCGCTTATTTCCCTATGACCTATTGCAAATCCTCTGTCTCCTATATTATTTTACCAACTTTTATATCCTTTTAAGTCAAGCCCCAGTGATTTACTCCTTCTCGTTAGGCCCCATCTCCCGCCAGCACACGAAATCCATAGATAGGGCTGGCAGAATGGCACAGCGGTTAAGGTGCTTGCCTAGCAAGCACAAGGCCCTGGGTTCAATTCCCTAGCACCACATAAACTGGGTGTGCTAGTGCACGCCTCTTGTCCCAGCACTTGGGAGGCTGAGGTAGGAGGATTGATATGAGTTCAAGGCTGGTCTGGGCTACGTGGCGAGTTCAGCTCCAGCCTGGGTTACAGAACAAGACTCTGCCTCAAAAAAAAAAAAAATCCATAGATAATCAAGAGTTTTGGGGGAACATTTTAGATATAACCCAAAACATTTTGCCCTTGTCCCACAAAAGACCCATGTCCACCTCCTCATGCAAATGCACTTAATACTTCTTAATAGTTGCCAAATTCCTAACAGGTCCAGCACTGCTAAAAAAAAAAAAAAAATCCAAGTCCAATGTTTCCTGAGACTTGAGGCAAATGCTCAATTGTGCCCCATGAAAATTGCAGAACCGTCACAACATGTTCCACGTAAAATGCCACGCAGTGAGCACTTCCACTCCACAAGGAGGAACAGGAGGATAGACAGCAGTGAGACCAAGGCAAGAACAAAACCCAGCAAGACAGCAACCAAACTGTGCAGTTCTATTAGGTTCTGTACTCGGTGCCAGCTCCAGGACACGCTGCAGTGAGAGGTGAGCTCCAGAGGCTTGGGTTGCCCCGCCTCTGGGCTGGGTCTGCAGCCTTCCTCAGTGGTGGATCCATGGTTCTGACATCTCCAAATTTCCCAGGTCTCCACTGCATCCAGGCTTCTTCGCAACTACATGCCCTGCTCTCCTAAGAGCACACTGCCTGGCCTCCAAGGCCGCCTCTGAAATCTGGGCGGAAGACTACACACCCCCACCATTTTTGCACTTGGCATGCCTATAAAGCCAGGGCCACGGAGTGATGCCAAGGCCCGCCACTGGCCTGAGCAGTTGCTTGGCCCCTGAGACAGCCCTGCCAAGGCCTCTCAGTTCTTAGATGACATTTAGCAAATATTTTTCTGTTCGGCCCTGCAGGCTGCTCTAGGTTCTACTCTCAGAGCAAGGTCCTGAGCCTCTTCACAGTGTAATTGGTAGTGGGCGAGGTCTTGGTGATTAACAACACACTCTCACGGTGTCTTTTTTTTATAGTCTTGTTCACAAGAATATGCCTTCTTTTTAATGCTCGTCTCTTCAAAAACAATGTGCTCTTCTACCATTTTCTCATGCACCTCAGTGTAGAGCCGACTAAAAACTGCAAATAGTAGCCATGTAACAGCAGAAGCATTAGGTTTTAAAATTTCCTCCACCAAAGTAAGTAGTCCTCTGCCCTTAATACTAGTTTCAGTCAAAGTCTCTAGACCAGGGCAAAAGGCTAACACGCTATGTACCTTCCAGATAAAGCTAACAATGTATGACTCGGCAATATAATTATTATCTGTAATCTTAAATTTAACAGGGAGCTGCACCATGCACCAAAATTAAATCAAAGTGGATCAAAGACCTAGATATTAAAACTGAAACACTAAACCTCCTGGTAGACAAATTAGGCAAATATCTAAAAGATATAGGTGTAGGCAAGGACTTTCTTAATAAGACACCAAAAGCAAAAGAAATTGCCCCCAGAATTAACAAATGGGATTATGTCAAATTAAAAAGTTTCTACACAGCAAAGGAAATTATCAACAGTGTAAAAAGAGAACCGACAGATTGGGGAAAATACTCAAGACCAATACCTCAGATAGGAGGCTCATACCCAGAATACACAGGGAACGGAAGAAAAGTAAGCCCCTCAAAATCAAAGATCTGATTGAAAAAGAAATGAATAGGCAGTTCCCAGATAAAGAAGTTCAAATGGCCAATAAATACATGAAAACATGCTCAACATTCTTAGCCATTAGAGAAATGCAAGTCAAAACATCACTAAGATACCATCTAACTCCAGAGAGAATGGTGAACATCAAGAACACAAACAGCAAACAGTGCTGGTGAGGCTGTGGGAAAAAAGGGATCCCCCTGCACTGCTAGTGGGAATGTAAATTGGTACAACCACTATGGAGAGCAGTATGGGAGATTCTCAAAAGACTGGAAATAAACAATCCCTTCAATCCAGCAATACTTCCTCTGGGAATATTCCTGAGTTAAAAACAACACATAACAGAGATACATGTATACCCATGTTCATAGCAGCACAGCTAATAGCTAATAATGTGGAAGACACTCAAATACCCATCAACAGACAAATGGATACACAAATTGTGGTCTTTATACACAGTGGAATACTACTTATCTATAAAGACAGATAGGCTGGAGGCTTTTGTAGGTAAATGGAGGCATCTTGAGACCATCATGCTTAGTGAAGTGAGTCAGAAGCAGAAGGTGAAATATTGAATGGTTCCCCTGGTATGAGAAACTCAAATCACAATTATTTCATAGAACTTACTGTGGGGAATAATGGGAACTGGAGGGGACTAGGTGGGTGGGAAGGCAGAAAAGGGAGAGGGAAAGGATTTATAATTTTTCCATATATATATGTGCACAAAATACTCAAAATCAATGTAAACTTTATGTATTGCACTTATACACATCTATAATATGGGGAAAAAACAGGCAGCTGGACAAATAGCTCAGCAGTAAAAGCATTTGTCTAGCAAGTACAAGGCACTGAGTTCAAATCAACAGCACCACATATGCTGGACGTAGTGACACACACCTGTGATTCCAGCACTGAGATGAGGCAGGGAAACTACCATGAGTTCGAGGCTGTCCTGGTCTACAGAGTGAATTCAGAACCAGACGGGACTACAGAGCAAGACCCTGTCTCCACCCCCCCAAAAAAAACTCTTATATTTAACAAATCTACAAGTTTCAGTAGTACCTTATATACATACAATTGAGGAATTTTTGGTCTTCTAACCCAGAAAATATTGTAACCACAAGAAGAGTCATTTAAAGCCAGTCATGGTAGCACATGCCTGTAATTGCTTCTAATCCTGGCACTCAGGTGCTGAGGCAGAAGGACTGCTATGAGTTCTAGGCCAGCCTGGGCTACACAATAAGTTCCAAACCAGCCTGGACTACTGAGCAAGATCTTGTCTTAAAAAAATAAAAACAAAAAATGAGGCTCATTTATACTTACGCAACTTTGGTTCGACAAACTCAACTCCAGATAAATCTGCAAACTACACATTGTTGAAGGCATCTACATGTAGAACTTACTAACAGAGAATGCTTCTCTTAATGGGGGGATGACAGTTGGGGAACTAAAGTCTTCAAGATAGCCAATTACACAGCTGCTTTTTTTTTCCCCCATGAAGAGCTTTTTCCAGCTGTGTCCTGTACCCCGTGCCCAAAGCCAATTGCAATAAACACAAATTAACAGGCTGACAAGCAAAACAAAACACATAAGATGTATCAGCCCAGCTTTGATATTTTTAGACCTTTTTAGATTCCAATCAAAGTATATTGTCATTTATTAGCTTTTATCCCATTGCCTCGGAATCCCATTGCCTGAGACTTTTAGTTTTTGCGTGCAAAAGAGAATGGTTGTAGCCAAATGCCTTTAAAGGTCTTCAAAACAAAACAAGAGCTGGGGCCTTCTACTGGGGCCTTCCAGCTGCTGGCCCTGACTTACAAAGAGTCCCCCTCGGCCCCTGGAACATTCAAATTCTCATAATAGACATTTCTTGTGCACCCAGTTTTCCTGAGATACACTTAGCCCCACCATCCTGGAGGCACCTCATGTACTCAGTCCTTTCCTAGCCCTAGAATTTTTATTCATCCTCTCTCTAACTGGTTCAGGGTCTATTACTTGGAGAGTGCTCAACCCCTCATACTACAGATTTCTTGTGAACTCCTATTTCTCAGCCCCTGATAACCAAGGATATCCTGATCTTCACGGCAGCACTCCAAGAGATCAGCCTTCCCACCTTTGAGTCACGCACAGAAGTTACCAGGTTAACCACGGTCTCTCTCTTTTTCCTTCCAGCATCATCCTTATGGTCTCCACTGTAATAAAACTTCTCAAGCTTTTCATGGCGCTGCAAGAAATTGAACTTCCCCAAGCAGAGGGACACCTATAAACCAAGATGAAAGTGCCTCCCCTCCATCTGGGAAAGTCCCTCTCCAGGTAGGCATGTAAGTCCTCCACGAGCCCCTAAATTGTTGAAAACATCTCTAAGGGGTTCGCCTGTGCAAATAAGGGAAGGACGCAGAGGCGTGGAGTACACAAACATGAAGCATTATACCTTTTGCACAGAGGATGAGTTCCTCAGCAACAGACAGGGTAGCTCACATAGAAACAGGGCAGGTGGTGATTTGTATTCATAAATTGCAAACTCCTCCCTCTCCCTCCTTTCCCATTGGCAGAGTGTGGGCTTTTCAATAACATCTAAGGTGATTGGCTTAGGATCACGCAGATGGCTGTAGCATGGTCTTCATTTCTCCTCTGCGCCCCACCCCTTCTTAATCTTTTGTCATATGTCTGGGGTAAAATGAACGAAATTGAGAAATCGCCATTATCACATAAAAACGCACCACTGTTACCTTTAGGCATCACTCACAACACTCTAGCATGCGGTGGGCGGGGCGGCGTCTATTGTCATTTTTTTCCCCAGAGATCCATCCGTTGTGCCACCGGAGTTGCTGAATAGTCCGCCTTTTCCACGTGATTTATGAAGCTATCAATTTGTGATGCAGGTCTATTTATTTATTTATTTTTACTTTACTTTGCTTTTTATTTGAGACAAGTTCTTGCTCTGTAGTCCAGGCTTGACCTGAACTCACTATGGAGCCCAGCCTGTCCTCAAAAGTCATAGCAATCCTCCTGCCTCAATTTTCAGAGGGGGTAACAGGCACGCACCACCGTGCCCAGTGTATGTGAAGCTGCAGAACCTAACCCAGGACCTTGAGCTGGGAGCAGAGCTCAGCAGCTACAGTGTTTGCCCACCAAGCGCTCTAGGAACAGTTCCCCAGCCCACAGACAGGTGGGCATGTTGATGCACGCCTATAATCCCAGCGCTCAGGAGGCTGAGGCAGAAGGCCTGCCATGTGTTCCAGAGCAGCCTGGGCTACGTTATGACCTCAGGACCAGTCTGGACTAGAGAGTGACAGTCCATCCCCACAAAATAAAACAAAACAAAAACAAAAGCAAGCAAACAAACAAAACCCAGATCCTTATCCTTGCTAGGCACAAGTACTTTACTTACTGAACTACATTCCCAGCCTCAGCCTCAGCTTTAAAAAAAAAAAATGGCTATGGTATTTACCATTATTTGAAAAATAAATTTGAATTGTGCTTGTAGTCTATAGTTTCTCCAAGGACTGTCTGCTTAAACTAATGTGACCTTTGCCTTTCTTTTTCTGGGGCATTCTATTAAATATTTTAGCATAGATTAGCAGATAAGAAATCAGAATGGCTTGCGGTTTGGTGACCATAGCAATCGTCCTTATGCAGATTACCTCTCCCATACTATTCTCCTTATATACATTGTCCTAACCTGCAATAAACGAGACTTGAAAGCCTGTCTTGTCCCCATTCCTTTGTGTCTCTCTTGTCTCCCTCATTCACACGCCCCCTCCTCTAGGTTCCCGTTGACCTGCCCCGTGGGCCCGGGCAACACTGAGCTATATACCCAACCCATTTTGATTTTTGATTTTGAGACAGGTCTCACTATGTTTCTTCCCATACTAGGTTTGAATTTACAATCCTCCTGCCTCAGCTTCCCAGAAAGCTGAATTATAGTCCTGAGCCACCAAGGCTGGCTACTTGATTCTAAAAGTTTGTCTTGTTAATTTTTTAACTGATACATACAAACGTAAAAGTTCTCAGCCCAGGTGACAGATCCGGTAGACCGAGGTAGCTATAACATTTTTATGCCCAGAACATATTCCTTCTTCTGACTCTTGAATCTTTGAAGGAATACTCTTTCTGTGCAATGTGATCATGGAGAGAAAGTATATCATGGTGCACTGGCCAACTCACAGGTCTGTACATGTTACCAAAACTGACCAATGGGAGCTGGGGCCATAGGTCAGTGGTTAGAACCCTTACCTAGCAAGCATAAGGCCCTGGATTCCATCCCGGTACCACATAAACTGGGTGGGGCGGCATACACCTAAGATCCCAGCACGCAGGAGGCTGAGCTAGGAAAATTGCCCTAAATTTGAGGCCAGCCCTGGCTACATACTGATCTTGCCCAGCCTGGACTACAGAGAGAACCTGTCTCAAAACAAAACAAAACAAAACAAAACAAAACAAAAATTAGAATGAGATAATACCACTACCCAGCGACTGGGTAGGTGCTGGATCAAGAACCTGAGCAAGGCAATATAATCTTCCTTTTTTTTCCCCCTCTGTTAGAAACGGCGCACAGCAATCTTCCTGTCCAAACAAAGGATGGACTTGGGAGGCATGGACGACAGGGTATGAGGCTTTAATTTCCTTTTGCAAAAGGGTGTCCTTCCCACGTGCAAGTGGATTAAAGACCGGCAAGCATGGTCGGGGGGGACCTTTTTCCTAACTCGCAAGGCCCTGCCCCCGCCGTTTCCCATTGGCGGGATTCACAGTCTTCCCGGGAAGATCTAAAGCATTGGCTCAGGGCCACGTTTATCACAACGTCACATCCTAATCCCTCCTCCCTCCTTTCTGCCTGTCTGGTCACCTGATCGCATACCGCGCG